>JAQFVV010012838.1:82500-87772 GCA_028023455.1 Epiperipatus broadwayi
GTTCTACCAAAAACACCGATCAAGCGTATGTTTCGTTTATCTGAAAGTGGAATTATAGTTAGAGATAGTGAATGCTACTCTGACATTTATGTAAACAAAACATATGCTTGATCGGTGTTTTTGGTAGAACGCCATCTGTGGACATAAATACAAGCGTTAGCAAGTTTTTTAACTTGCATTTTTGTTTATCATAAATGTACCTTTGAGGTCTTTCTTGCAATGATATAGATTGCAGAGGCTTCTACTATGTGGTGATGCTGAACTGAGGTCAGACCCATATAGCTATTTGGTTTGCTATGCTGAGTTTGAAGACATTACGTGTCTAAAAATTCACGCTTGCAAGCTGAATAGAAATTGTTTCATAAACGCTCAGAGTTTGTATTTCGATCTAGTTTCTTTATTCCTGTCTTTCACTGATGATAGCAAATAGCTTGAAATCATGATCTGAAAGTGGAATTATAGTTAGAGATAGTGAATGCTACTCTGACGTTTATGTAAACAAAACATACGCTTGATCGGGGTTTTTGGTAGAACGCCATCTGTGGACATAAATACAAGCGTTAGCAAGTTTTTTAACTTGCATTTTTGTTTATCATAAATGTACCTTTGAGGTCTTTTTTGCAATGATATAGATTGCAGAGTCTTCTACTATGTGGTGATGCTGAACTGAGATCAGACCCATATAGCTATCTGGTTTGCTATGCTGAGTTTGAAGACATTACGTGTCTAAAAATTCACGCTTGCAAGCTGAATAGAAATTGTTTTATAAACGCTCAGAGTTTGTATTTAGATCTAGTTTCTTTATTCCTGTCTTTCACTGATGATAGCAAATAGCTTGAAATCATGATCTGAAAGTGGAATTATAGTTAGAGATAGTGAATGCTAGTCTGACGTTTATGTAAACAAAACATACGCTTGATCGGTGTTTTTGGTAGAACACCATCTGTGGACATATATATATATATATATATATATATATATATATATATATTGTTGTTTACTAATATCATAAGGTATAGATTTAAATAATGTCAGTAGTGGCACATGTTTCTTAATAAAAAACACATTAAACATATAAAGCTGGAGAGTAATAAAAGAATTGAAAGTTGTGATGCAAGCGGTTTCAGTTAATGACTGTGTCCAGTAGAATTCTTAGAACTGGTTAAGTTAGTATTTTATAACAATGAAAGCTAAAAGCATGCTTGAGATCTGGTTATCAGTGTACGACTAGATAAAAAGACAGATGAGGTGAAAGAACATTAAAGAAAAGAACTGTATTTTATTCAGTGATTTTAGTGGGGTTATTCGAAAAGACAGTTACTAAGAAAGAAGTGGGAAAAGTAAACCTGTTAACATGATTATTAATTAATGAAAATTTATTCATAATTTACTTTATCAAAATGCAGGTGCAAATATAATCCTGTGGATTCATTAGGTTGACTCAATGGACAGTGATTTTCGGAAGAGCCTGAAGTTTATTTACGGAGATTTGCCATTGATTCAATCAAGTGTAATGGCAACTGATCTTTTAATAGTTAGAACCTCTCTCAATCAAGTTAAAAATCATCTACTTAGCCTCTAGGATGGATTATTTTGTGTAGAATATTTCATTGCCTGTCATCATAGTTCAGATCAATGATTTTTGCTAAAGCCAGCATCTTTTCAAAACTGTAAGCTTACAGATCATTAGGCTGGGCCACGTGAACATTCACTTTTAACAAAGGTAACCTTGAACTTTTCTCTATATCTGTTAAATGAACATTTAGTAATAGATTAAGAAACATGTGTTATTCCAATATTAAAAAAAAGTAATTAATAATTTCTTAAATCATTTAATAAATGCGACTCTTACATGTAATTGCACTCTTTTGTTAATACGTATATTAATATTATATATGTGTGTACCAAAATGAATGAGTTGTCTGATTAAGATATTGAGATATGTATACATGTGTTAATAAATCTTAGAATTTAAAGATAACTTGTTTATTATTTACATTCTGGTATTCTTATAACTTCTGGGCTATTGTAATAGGATTTGTAGGCAGATAGAAATTATAATGAGATATATGTGATGTCTAATCATAAGATCACCTTAGCTTTGTTCTCCCATTAGACATTGTTCCACAGACATTGAGATTGAGATAATCTGGCTAAGATACCCAAAGAGTGTTCACTGAAACCTTTGTTTTTATGTTTTTGAGACGTATAACTCTTATTAATGGATAAGATTGGAACTTGTGATGAGATAAGTCCATGCTCATAAATATACCTACTCGAAGCTTAGGCTAATAACTTGTACACGTTCAATTCTTAGAATAAGATTATATATATATATATATATATATAATTATTACTATTTGCAGGGTGGTACATCAAAAATTAAGACAATTTTTCCATATATAAAAGGAGTAACTTATAGAATTGCTAACATTTTAAAAAATAATAATATTCATACAATTTACACTATTTATAAAAAAATTACTGAAATATTTCCACTTCCTAAAGATAAAATTGCTTTGGAGTGTCATGGTGTATATGAAATTCCATGTAGGGTTTGTCCACATACATATATAGGACAGACTAATCGTAGAATAAATATTAGAAAGGAAGAACACATTCTGGCAGTGAGAGAAAAATCCAATTCATCAGCTATTTATTCTCATATAAAATTAACAAATCATGATATCAATTTTGAAAAAACAAATATTTTAGCAAAAATTGAACAATATGTCCGGAGATTGCTAAGAGAAGCTATAGAGATTTTTAAAAGGCCCAAGAGCATAAATGAAAGGTGTGAGTTAAAGAAGATTAACAACATTTGGAAGAAACTATTGGAAGAGAAAATAAATTTAAAAACTTCTCAACCAATAGAATTTAAATATGAGGAGAGAGAAAACGATAAAAATGATTTTAAATCTCACATGCATTCTTATGATTTGAAAAAGAGGACGCTCTGAGGAAGGTACTTGATATTGTACTGAAACATCAGCATTTAGCTTTTTCACTACACAGAATATCCGCAAATAGTAATAATAATATGACATCTTTTATCCGTGAAAATATTAGAATTAATATATATCATGACCTTGTGAATGGGCACAAGTAATTAAATTATATTGTATCAGTAGTGAATAACTGTATGTACCTAAAAAATGATATAGCCCTAAAATTTTAAAATTTTTCTGTTATTGGTCTAAAATCTTATATGTAAGTTGATTATGAATTTTTGTTGGCAAATTTATAAGCATTTATTATTATTATTATTATTATTATTATTATTATTATTATTATTATTATTATTATTATTATTATTATTATTATTATTATTATTATTATTATTATTATTATTATTATTATTATTATTATTATTATTATTATTATTATTATTATTATTATTATTATTATTATTCAAAAGGCCTTTATTGTCTCAAAAGAATTACAAATTTTGCATTTACATAGTACATCTACATATAATATCCTGGATTGTCCATTATCATTTTAACACCATTAGCAAATTAATTACTTATAACAGAAGGGAAAAATTTGTTGCTAAATTGTCCTTGTTGCTAATTTGACATGTATATCCTTTTAAGTTTTTTTATAATGTTTAATTTCCTCAATTCACTATAACATATATCTAATCTTAAGGAATGACCAGGTTGCTGCATAAATGTCAGGTCTGGCCAGTGTCTTATCCCTTTTCTGTATTATTTCAAGTTTATTTGAAAAAGTAGCTGGATGTCTCCTGGAATTGTTACCAATTAGGAAAGTCCATCTAGCACACCAGTATGCATATAGCTCAAAGGTTGCTGCCCTGATACTTGGTGTTAATCCTTCTGCAAATGCAGAAATGAAATGATGCATTATTACATTAGACTTTCTGTAACTGCTAGTTATGAGATTTCTTATCTGCCTAAGTCCCTCACAGTGATATAGCAGATGTTATAGGGTTTCCTCAGCTTGATGGCATAACCCACAAAAGGAATCATTTGACATATACTTTGGTTCTAAGGCCCATCATTTATACTTTTTAACCAGTTATTTATTATTAATTCCCAGTATTGTTTCTAAAGTAATTGTGTTATTATCTTCATGTACTAGTTCATAAATTTCCCAGTATTTGTATTTATTAATAAATTGCTCTGGGATTTTTGATTCTGTTTTACGAAGATGTATTAATTGTTCAAAATATGATAATTTTTTAGGTGGTTGTTTATCAGTTGGAATGACCTCTATGAGCTGCTTCATTTTTGGAAATTGTATAACAATATCTATTATATTGTTTCTCATTCTCTGTTTTGCAAAAAAACCAATATCATGTAACCCTAAACCATTTTTATTCAGTGCCTGACATAGTTTTGCCATTGATTTTGCCACGACTTTCCTTGACCATAGTAGCTGATTGCAAATGGTCTTAATTTTGGAGATAAAAGCTTTTGAGAAAGCAACCACTGGCATAAAGTAAACTATCTTAGTCATCATCAAACTATTAATCAATTGAATCTTAGAGTATACTGACATATAGTTATTGGCTAGAGAGTCTGCTATTTTCTGTATTTCATTTTTCAATTTGTTTTGCAAATGACATCTCATTCCAGTAGTCCCTAGATGGAATGGAAATCCAAGTAATGAGCCTATCTTTGCCTGGAAAATGGATGTACATGGCCTTCCCGTGAATATAGTCCATGCTGCTGTTTTTTCTGGATTGAAACTTAGTTTAAATTCCTTTGAGTATTCTTCTAAAATCATCTGTAGTTTTGGTATCTGCCTTTTTGATATCAGGAAAACTGTAATATCATCCATGTATGCAATGCAGGTCAATTTTTGACCTGTTCCTGGGATCTCCATTCCCTCAAATGCCTGTTGTAATCGGACAATAAGGGGATTTATATATAAAATAAATAAGATGGCACTAAGTGGAGACCCTTGTGAAAGTAATTTAGTTGGTGTGAAAGCTGGTGAATTTCTGCCATTTAGAGTGATGTGAAGCTCATGATTTAAGAGTTAATTTGTTATAACATATATATGTGATTTTGGCATTTCAGTGTCATTCAATAATCTCAACAATATAGATATATCAACATTGTCAAAAGATGAAGCAATAGCCCTTTACTGTTTAAGTATAATACTGCTCCCTGATCCATAATTTGCCTTGGAATTTCTTCTGGTTTAATATGCTGGTGCAGCTTTATCTTAAAATGATAACTGTTGGTGTATATAAGTGTTGTTGTATCATTGCACAAGATTTGCTTAATGTATATTATTATTA
>JAQFVV010012838.1:88272-242183 GCA_028023455.1 Epiperipatus broadwayi
TATTATTATTATTATTATTATTATTATTATTATTATTATTATTATTATTATTATTATTATTACTACTACTACTACTACTACTACTACTACTACTACTACTACTACTGCTACTGCTACTGCTGCTGCCACTGCTACTGCTACTGCTACTACTACTACTACTACTACTACTACTACTACTAGTTTAAATATATTATTATTATTTACTCATTAGTATAAGTAGGTTATTTACATAGAAGCTAAGTTTTAAATACAGCTTATGGCCATATTAATGTGTTATATTTTTGAAAAAAAAGGATTTCAAGTCAAAATAAGTTATTAATAATTTAAATTTCTTGATGTCTAATAAATATAGTGAAATATTAAAAATATTAAGAAGAAACATGAATCACATAACTTCAAAATTGCATTAAAATAATCTGCATAAAATGAGAGCCAGGTGTAGTTAAAAACCTTATGTGAGAATTGTTTATGGATGTTAGTTAGGGTTCTTATAGGCATTTAGAAATTATTTTTGTATTTGATGAAATATTTAATGGTACAAAAAAGGGTGGATTATTATAGAAGTTGTTAATATGTAAATTAAGTTGATACAAATTTGTTTTATTTATTGGTAAAATAAAGATTGGTATTTGTTCAGATTGTTTTCTGATCTGTTTATTCATTGGCACACCTATCCATTATAGGTAGTATAATTAGTGAACCAATAGCCATATAATTTATATTTTAGTCAGGATAATTTAGTATTCATATAACAGCATATGTGTGTGCATATATGTTTATATCATCTTCCAATTTCATTTTCATATTTAATTACAATACAGAATTTTACATTTTGCAATAAAACATTTAAAATTACAGCAAATAACTGTGATAACAGAAGCAAATACATTCTGAGTGATTAATGGATCTTTGGTTTAGTGAATTATTTAACAAACTAAATTGTGTTATCAACTACTTTATTTAATGGCTCATTAATGCTTATTTATTTTAAATGTGTATAAATTATTCTTTTTTGTTTTATTTGGTTTGATTTAATTTAGAAAATCAAACATTTTTTTTTTACTCAAGAAAAGATTTCTTAAATATTTGTTGCTTAATTGTCTGAGTGTGAAGGGTTGAGCTAACCTTTGGAGGATAAGGTGAACTATTGATTGATGGAAAGGAGATATATTTAAGTAATAGTTGTTAATAATATATATATATATATATTACACTTATTCTATGAACATGGTTTTTTAATCTCTTCCAGAAATCAAGTTGGTTAAACTTCAAAGTGTATTTTTTTTTAAACATTATTTTATAAAATTCAATATGGGTATTCTAGCTCCTAGACACCTTTAAAAAAGGTGCCAGACAAATTTTTCACTCAATTAAAATTTTAATTAACCTTATCTTTTGAAATGTATTTATATGCTTATAACTTAAATCAACTTTACTTGCCTATGTTTTTTATTGTTAAAGAAAAAATGAAATTGCCTGAACTTTATAATCTTTTAAGGAAATGTATGAGGACTGTTTAACAAAGCCTATTGTAGACTCTCAGTTTGAATTCTTTTATAATTATATAAAAGTTAAGTTATAATGAGAGGATATGTGTATGATTTATTGTGCTATATTTTGAACTACTATATGATAATAATTATGCTCATAATTTATGTTTAGAATATATATATATATATATATATATATATATATATATATATATATATATATATATATATATATATATATATATATATATATATATATATATATATATATATTTATTTAAAAGAAATGAATTCATGGCTCATGACAAATTGATCAATAATTAGTATTTATTTAATGTGTACCTAATTTAAGTCAATTAGAAGGACATTAATGTTATATATTTCTTGTTCTTCTTGGTATGTGGACATATCATATAAAATATTGTCATCTAAAGAATTTCAGATTTTTGGGAACAATTAGCAATGGACCAATATAATTATATTCTTGCTAACTTATGAAACTTATAGGATGCTGATGTTCTTTTGGAAACCTGCTAAAAGTTTTATTAAGTTGAAAATTTTAATAATTAATTAAATGGTCAATATTAAGCAAATATATCACTGAAACTATCTTATGAAGACGTTTATTACTTGCATGTTATATAAGTGACCTCAATGAACTATTGTTAAGAGCATTTGACATTGCTTAATTAAATTTAAATTGTGAATGTTTATTCTATAAGGATTTGTCTTCATGTTTTATAACAGATAATTATTTGAAATCATCATCTTTATCTTCACATCATTCAAGAGACTTTATGTTTAAAAAAAAAACTTTCTAAATAAGAGGACGTTTGCATGTATCATCTCGCTTATTGATAAAATATGGCCTTTTAAGTAACTCAATGGCTTCTCTAATTTTGCACTGGTAGAGATTATCACATCTGGATATGAGCCTGGTACTAGAAAAATCAATTTTATGATCTGAATCTATAGTATGGACTGAGAGAGATGATGATGATGGGTTTTGTTTAACTGCTGTAACATGCTCCTCTTTTCTAATACTGATGCGACAATTACTCATATCTGTGCAACAAACTTTACAATTTTCACATGAGATTTAAAAAAACACCATGAGATTCGAGAGGGATTGAATCCTTAGGCTTGGTTATTATATTGCTGATCTTTTGATGAGTAGAAAATGTTGCATCTATATTATAGCATTTTAATATACGTCCAATACTATGTGTAGTTCCTTTTACATGTGTAACACAAATCCCAATAGCTGACTTGTCATCTTTTTGTTTCTTATTTTGTCCATTTTGTGCTTGAAATAAAGCTTGTTTAATAAATGTATAATTATAACTATTTGCTAATAAAACACTATTAATAAGATTTTTTTCTTCTTTCAGATATGACTTATCTGACAGGTTAATTGCTTTATTTAAAAGAGTTTTGGCTACAGAAACTATCTGAGTTGGGTGTAATAAGAATGGAAATGTAAAAAGCTGTCAGTGTGTGTATTCTTTCTGTAAATCGAAAAAGATAAACTATTTGGTGTTCTGGTGACTAGAATATCAAGAAAAGGAAGTTTTTCATTAGACTCCATCAAAATATCATATTGTAATGCAAAATAATACATGGTTTTATCCCAAAAATAATAATTTATCTACATCATACAACTGTGAAAACATTAAATATATATAATTAAATGAGTAAATTTTGGTTAATTAAAGAATGGAGGAAACAAAGCAAGAAGTTGTTTTGTGAAAGTTGCTGATTATACTTTTTTAAAAAGTGTAAAATGTTTTGTGTTTTTCCTAAATGTTGTAATTTGTTTATATATATATATATATATATATATATATATATAATGCTGATTCTATTTAAAACAACTTAATTAGAATGCACTTAATTTAGAACAACTCTCCCAGATCAAGAGTCAAAGTAAATTGACAGATTGTGTTTTTTAATTAATTTGAGTAAAATGGATTAATTTATACATTCAATATTTATTTCTGAACATTCCTTAAATATTGTATTACAATATAATTATATGTATAAGTTGTCTATGTCCCATTTTAATCAAAGTATAAATTATATATATTATAATTGAAATAATAAATAAACAATACTTTATGTCAATTTAAAAAAGTTATAATGATTTAAAAGAAATGAAGATTAATAGTAAACAGTGGATATCTATTCCACTTATTTCAAATACTGAAGTAAATTTTTTTAAGGATATATATATATAAGAACGTGGATAATGTTTCATTCTACATTCCAAACAATATTAATAAATTAGTCAATAAACCTAAGGATGTCATACCTGTCAAGCAGAAAAGTAATGTCAAATATCAATTTTTTGTGAATGTATGCTATCATATATAGGTGAATCTAGGTGCAGTATTGAGAAGAGATTGAGGGAGCATGAATTGTTATATAAGCATGTAAAAAAATAGAAATAATGGTGATTTCATGTCTCCTTTGGTTTTCTTTAATCATGAAAAAACATGTAAATATAAATTTAAATTTGATTTTTAAAATGTGAAAATTCTTCATGAAGAGAGAAACTATAGTAAAACAAAAATTAAAGAGGCATTTTTTATAAAATGCATTTAATAAATCGACAAGCTGCTAACATTAAAATATGAGATTCGTGGTATTTGAATTGATGATGTTTGTTTCCACTTTTTTTTTTAATTTAATGGCAGTTGAGGCATGTTTAAGAAATTAACCAAAAGTACATCTGCAGATTTATGGATTGTTTGTAATAGTTTGTAAACCGTTAAATTTATTATTTCAATTATAATTACAATTTTGTTTTTAATAAACGGACATTTTATATGTATATATATATTCATGTAAAATAACTCATTACTTTATTTAGTGATTGATAACCACCTTCACCACATATATGCATAATCACACACACAGACTGACATGATTACTGTGAATGAATAAGAAATATCACTTTTATGTACAAAATGAAAATGTGTAAAATTATCAGTATTTTAAAATAACAATTAAAAAAAAGTAAAATATCATATTTATATAAAGAAATTGAAATAAGGAAGATCATAACTCAACTACATTCAACCCAGCATATGATGTTTACATATTATAAATAATAAATGGATGTTTATCTTTTAAGGCATATAACAAGATCTAAGCCATTTAGAAACAAAGGATCTCACAACAATATTTTTATTGTCATATATTATTGACACAGAATACTTGATTCGGTGTGAGAGTACATACTATTCTTCCAAATTTTAACATCACTGACTTGTATAAGCATTAACTAATTTAGATTTTCATAGACTCAGTAAACTGATTAAAAATAACAAGATCAACATGCAGTGGGATTTACATACACTCATATATATATATATTCTCTTTGTTGAGAATAGTTATTTCTTGTTTCATATCACTTTAAGTCCCAACCTTCAATATTATCATAATACCAGGAAGTTATTTAATTACTGTTCCAATTTTACTTGCAAATACTCATAGTTCACATAACAACTGTAATAAATCATAGTCATATCGCTGTTGTATGCGATTGAGTCAAAGTAAAAAAAGAAAAAAAAATCTTCACACTGTTAATAAATAATATTAATCAGTAAGATCAATTTAAAGACAGTAAAATAATTAGATTGATTAAGATTCACTTTTTCTGCATAAGTATACAAGTCAATATCTTAATTTAGAGGGAAGACCAAGAACAAAAAGTTTCATTTTCAAATTAAAAATATTTTCATGTAAAATGTGTTTTTTAAATACTATATATACATTCACGTTATTAATATGTTAATTATTATTGATCAGTTTTGAGAAAAATAACAATAAAAATGATTAAGAGATTATATCCATGTCAGAAGAAATAAATTGCCAGGAATCTATCAATAAATAATTAATATTCCACAAGCTAAGTACTTTTTCTCTCTTAACATCAGTAATAGCTTTTTAGTTCTCCGTTTATATTAAGAATGAGTTTTTTTTTTTACTTTAATATGAAGTTGTTATAAGCATTTACACTTGGACAGCTATTATTTAGAAGCTGAGAATGCAGATTAACATCTGTTCTTAGCATTTTCAAAATGATTTTTTTTTTTTTCAGAAACTTCTGTACATTATTTTAAATAGTTATATCGATTTTTATATGTTAAAAAATAAAAATTAAAAGATAATCTCCTAATTTATATATATATTATTTTTCAGCTACCACTACTAGAACTACAGGTAATTTTTAATGCTTTTATCAAATTATATATATATATATATATATTGTGCCCTTATCTGTACGTCATAATAAGGTAGAAATGTCAATTACTAAAAAAATTTAAATTTTAAGTTATATTTGTATGATATATAAATAATAATAGGATAATTGGATTTTATAGTACAATTTAAAGCTGAAAATACCTGATATATAAAAATGTAATAAATTATTTTAAAAGAAAACAGTTAAATAAAGCTTAATTACATCCTTGCTTATGGTTGTAAAAGCTGGCCATATAAAATAACACAGCTATAAGTAGTTTAAAAGTATATTAATAATTTGAGTATAATATTTTAAAATTAATAAATTAAATAAACGCTATATGTAGTGTATAATTATATTTAATAATCAAAATTAATAGAGTATGTTTTATTAATAAACTTTAAGATGGTGAGAATTATGTTTAGTTCTACAAGTTTTAATATTTTCCAAATTTTTATAAAACATATCAGTTTTGGTAATTTAGACCGAGACGTAAATAAAAAATTATTTGATAAAGTTAGTAAACACGTGACTGTATATTATATACCTTCACACGCATGCTTGTTAAAATAATAATAAAGTTTGTGAATTTGAAACTAGATATAATTGCCATCGATCATTAAAGGAAAAGTTAAAATATTAAATATTGTTTTAATAATTATTTTAAAAGTTTAAATAATTTTATAAAACTATAATTGAATTTAAAAATACTAGTCTAAATAATATTTTAAGACATGACGTCATCAATTCTTTATTTTAAACGTCTATTCTGTTAACAAACTAAAATGGATAAATTTGTTCGCACTAAAGAAGTCATTAACCAATCAACGGAGGTAAATTAGCAGACAAAATATAAGAATTATACGAAGCGGGGGGAGAAGTAATGTGTAAGTGAAAGAGAAAATAACATATATTTTTGTAGCTGATAACACCGTAGCTAGAAAAGTGATATAAATTTAAGATTTTATATTTATTTTAAAAAGTTCTTCTGTAACATATAATATATTTGGACTGTATCGACATGGATTGCTAATTTTAAAAGTTATCTTACCAGGGAATTTTATTCAAGTTTAACCAAAAACCTACAGTAGAGATGGAAGTACCAGGAAAAATACCTAAAAATATTGCTGAAGGAAAAAATATTTGGAAATTGTCTTAATACAGCTTTATTTATGCTCAACCAGAAACGTATTATTGTCACTCAGAGAAATATAAATGGGACACTGTATGAGAACTTAAAAGAGAAGTTACTGGCCGTCAGGAAAAAAATTATGACGCACAAAGTTATAAGGCTAATTTAAAGTTATTTATTCTTCTCTATGGAAAAGTTTAATATGCGTTTTTATTATAAAGAAAATAATGATGAAGAAAGAATGTTTATCTTTTAAAGGAAAACATTATTAAAAATATAATACAAGAATTTTGAAATAAAGAAAAGTTATGGAATAATATGAAAGTGCTATTATATATTTTATAGAAGAGGAGCCGAAAACTTTATCTAATTAAAAATATTATAACGTATTCAATGGAGGAAATGCTTGATCTAGAAAAGATAAAATTAAATTACTTAATGAAAATGGATCCATGGAAACAGAAATTTTATTGAAGATTTAAATAAAGTACCCAGAAGATGCATCGGGAAAAAGTCGCGCGGGAAAATACTAGCAGACAATAGTAGAAGAGAATATCATGAATTAATAATTGTATACAATATTGTGAAAACCAAGGATTGTCGTCTATGAATATTTATTAAACAGAGTAGTAATTGTTTTACTTTAAAATAGAACATTAAGTGACTGAAGAAGAAATAAAATATTTTTTTTTTAGCTTTAATATGAACGATTTTCAAGCAAGTTCGATAAAGAAGTACCGTAAATATAATTTAAATATTTTACTGATTATATTTAAAATATAAAATGCTATGGGAGATTAGGGAAAACATATAAACATAAATTTAATAATAATGAGATTTAAATATAATAGCTTAATAGAATGATAGAAATATTGTTTTAAAAATAAAGTGTATGTATGGAAGTCTAATATCTACAAGAATTAATGGGATGGTGAAGCCTACAGAACACGATCGAGAAGATAAAGATCATTTTGGTAATTTTGATATTTATTTATAATGCATAATGTATTTTTTTTTAGATCATCGATTGATTAAGAATGATGTGTGAAAGTTTAAATTCTATGTACGCATTTTATACAACATTAAAACATATTATGAGATAGGAGTAATTTTAAATATGCATGCAATAAGTTATTTAAAGTATAATTAATAATATAATTCGACAGAACAATTGTGTGATTCTTTTGAACTTTCATGTTGTAAAGTATTCAAATATTTTAAAATAGTTTGTATATGATAAATATACGAGAAAAGTAGTAAAAGATTTTCTTAAAGAACAGCGGTATAGTTTTGAAATAAATGAATTTTATTATTGTTAGAAATGCAGATAGGAATTTGTCGATGTACTGTATAGAAAAATCTTGAGAAATAAGATCGGATAGTGACTTGGTAGTACTAGTGTAGAGGAAACCAAGATGATGTTTTGTTAAGAAATAAGAAAAATAAAGTATTTGGATCATAGTTAGTTTGTGTGATTTCAGTATAGCTAACTAAGCCCTATCACTGAACACATATATTTTGGACAGTGTTTTTGCGTATCTTTTAAACTTTTTGATGTTATATAAAGCTGAAGAAATAGCTTTAGCATCACTCCTATAATAGAGGTTGGTAGACAGATAAAGGTCACTCCTCTATAGTTTTTTTTTTTTTTAAATTCACTGTGCCATTATTGTCAAGGTTTATGACAGATAATATTCTAGTTATATTTTGATCCTGTGCATCTATTTTCGCTATCCTTGTTTCGTGAATCTGCATCGTCAGAGAGATATTTTCAAAGAAATAATGAATAAAATAGAACTGAGGATATGTTATCGTTCAAGTAAGAATAGTTTATTTACTGGAATGTGTTAGAATTGTGTAACTTTGAAAGTGAAAGTACAAAATATCATAAAGAGAAAAAGAATCATATGATACAGTTTATAAATTAATTCGGAAATGAATATAAGATTTTTAAAAGAGAAATCTAAACAAAGTTTTTAAGTGATAATAAAATTTGAATGTTTTAAATAATATTTAGAAAATAAATATTGCATATTTATTAAGAAAATAATTCAATAATGTATAATAGACATATATTTGTGCATGGGGTGTAAATAGTTGTAATTACCATCCGAAGTAAGGCTTAAATGAGTATATTATGATTAACAAACATCGGATAAGGAACAATAAAACCTAATACTGAATGTAGAAGAATGTTTGAAGTAGTAGGATTCCATACCACTAATATAAAAAATAGAATTTTATTGTTTTTGTAGAATGTTTACTATGAATGTAAAATTTGTAAAAATATAAATTTAATAATAGTAGGGATACAAAGTGTTAATAATAATTATATGATAAATACATTTTGTAACAAGCTAAACTATAATAAGAAATCCAATAATAATACTGTATTTTCTTAAGCATTTAAAAGATAAGAGTTAACTAGAAAAAATAAGTAGAAGTTTGATTTCATTTTTATAAACTAGTAAAATAATTTTGTGATAGGAGAGTAAGGATATTCATGTACATAATGTAAAATATTGTTATTTGTTTATGTTATTAATAAACTTTGTTGTAAATTTATTTTAAAGCTTTGTGTCTTCGTTGTTATTTCTCCACATGGATGCATGATATCGCAATACACTTATAATTGCAACAGATATATAGTTGTTTGCACAAAAGGTAAACATAAAAGTGTTATAAATAATTTTGAAAATTTATTTGTATGATAAAATTAAAAGATCATAATTATATCATTTATTGGTCATAAGTTGGTTGCCACAATATTACAATAAAATATACGCTATTGTTGCCATACGTATTCTGTTGTCAGATTATTAGAATACTACCACGTACGTAATTATTTATTTCATTTAGGAAGAAATAAGATTATGCTTATACTATTGTTGTTATTATTATTATTATTTATTATTGTTAGTTACTGCGTAGTGAATTTATGACATAAAATTCCCTTTTCATAGTTTACTACCGTAATTTTAAATCAGTGAAAATACAATTTATGAACCTGAGATTTGATTTTGTTTTATTTATTCTATTTATTTACTTAATTTTATTTAATTGAGCTAGATTCTTATTACAAAGAATATTAAGACATGATTATTATTTTAATTGTAGTGAAAAGAGTTTAAAAGTCGTAAGAATACTATAAGTTAGTTATTTAGTATAGTAAAAGGGGGAATAGTATTCTTATGCCATTGGGATAGTATCATGTGGACAATATCTCAATGTAGTCTATCTCGTTCCCCGTATCGTCACTCCATGTCTCATGAAAATAATAAATATTTGTTAATTTATTTTTAGAAATATAACCGTATTTGTATTTTAAAAATTAGAGCTAGTAATCATTTTAATTAATGCTGGATATTTCATGTATTTATTCGTTTAACTGAGCTAGAACCCGTAAAAAAATTTAAACAGTATATAAATAATAATTTATAGGAGTGGACGATCGATCGAGAGGTGGGGGAGAGGTTAGAATATATATATATATTGTGACCTTCCAGGTTGGCACCAGGAAAAAATGTGGAAGTTCACATTCATGCTAATAGTGGCTAGAGATAACTATTGAAAAAAAAAAGAATTGTGATATAATTTAGTATTTGAAATTTGGTTTTAAAAAAGGTAAAACTTTAGTTGGGTGTACCAGTTGTTAAAATTTTAGGTTATATGTGTCTGGTAGTGGAAAGGTTTGTTAGTATGGGAGCTAAATTAATAGGAGAGCCATAACAGGTGTTTATTCATTAGGTTTCTAACTTATTGTCTGCTCCTAACCCAATATTTAACTTGTATATATGGGTGTATGTTCATTTTACATCATCTCACACTTTATTCATATTTTATTCTATCACTTACAATGTCCAAATTGTAGTAGTAGAATTTACCTGCGATAGAAAACATATACACACATATACCATTAATTAGAAAGATTTTTAATTTTTATTTTATTTAGTATTTATTAAATATGTATTACTTGAGGTCTTACATTTAAAATTGTAAAGGTTATCTGTTTATTATTAGGTAGCATTTGTAAATTAATATTTAGTATTTTATATTTTTTTCTTTCCTTCCAATGTTTTATTATTGACATTTTATAAGCAAGAAAATTCTGGCATATTGCCAAGTTGATTATAATAATAAAAAAAGAGGGCATGAGAGAGCTTGGACAAGAGATTCGAAGGAAGAAGGTATTAAAAAAGGTTATAGAAAATAGAATAACTTTTTAAAAAAAATAATAAGATAAGTGAAATAAACATTGTAAAGATTTGCGACTATTCCTATGGATAAATATAACATACTACTGAAGGAAAACATATACATGGAGAGCTACATTTTTAAGGTACCACCTCTACTGTTTATCAACTGATGGCCTAAGTTTACTATATTCAAAAATACATGGATATTATGTAAGATTATTAATTATAGTTTATTTTAATGTAATTACCATAAATAAATAATATCGGAATTATAAAAATTATTAAAAATGAAGTTAAATGAAAGATATATGTTAAACGCTGTGGAGGGATGTTATGTGGGTTTTCAATTAATAACTTTTATGTATGTATTATGCAGAATAAAATTAAAATGAAGAGATTTGTCTATTTTAACTCATGTCAGGAGGATAGTTTTATATACCAAAGAACCTTACTATATGTACATATAAAAAAAAAAAACAATGAGTAATTGAAATGCATAACTTAACAATATTTAATGATTAATTATCACAACGTATACAAGCAAGGATAAATCATTGATAATGGTTAATGAAAATTATATTAATTACTAAAAACTAAAGGAATAAAGTCGTGAACTTTTACAAGGATTATTTTACCAAGTTGGATATTTTGTTTCTTGTGATTAATAAAATAATTCCATTGCAATTCAATGTTGTTTATAATGCTTATTACAAGATTCTAAAATATTAAAAAATATTGCAGCTTTTGTCAAATTATATTTCAGCTGGAAGGATTAACGTTTGTATTTTTTTTAATGTTGGAATTCATTGTTATTGTTGGAAGCAGTGTTTATAGTTTCATTCAAACTTTCAAGTTTTAAAAAAAAAAAAAACTCAACATTTAATGATTAAATGTTGATAGGTATTTCTTCTTATTGTTTATAACAGATAAATATTTTTTTCTTATGCTTGGTGTAATCTATTATTATGATAATATAATAGTTTATTATCTTATATGATATAGAAATCATATTATATAATCGTATATTCGGTGTGTGTGCACTGTTGTAAATTATTTTTCCAAAGTTGTAGTTTATTTTTATTTTGGTATCACATGGTGCAATTTACTAAAATAAGATAATTAAAATGTTGTCTGTTTATAGATTTGTTATATAATAAATACATTGAGTGCATTTGGATGTAGAAGTGATTGAGGGATGATTTTATTATGTGGATTGAGTTATACTCTCCTGATTATTTGCTTATTAATTCATGGGTGGTTAGTGTACTTACTTATTTGAAAGCATATGCTGAAAGAGTTGTATTTTCTTTTTCTTTTAAATGAAGTGGCAGATACCCCATTTATTAATGATAGTTCGGTTAAGTTCCGTAGCCTTTGTGTCTTAAAAGTTAGTGGATATTATATTAATGAGTCAAGTTTGAATTTGGAGATTTTGATTAACCCTCACACATACATATATGTGAATGTTTATTTGTTATTTTTACCTTCTCTTTCTTTATTTGGATGTAGTGATCATTAGACAATATATACTGATTATATCAGATAGATGTTTTATAGATTTTTATAATACGTTTTAAATAAGATCATTAGTTTAGTGATTAACTTCTTGCACCATCCGTTCTGTAAATAAATTAGTCGAAATTATAGTTTATAAATGTGTTGTATTTGTAATTTTGTAAAGGTGCACACACTCGAAAATATGGTAAACAAAGAAATATTGAAGAAAACCAATACTAAAATTATTAATTATAAATAATTATTAAATCATATTACATATATTATTAATATCTCATTTATTATCATTATTAACAATTCATCCTCCAGTATGAATGTAATATTAACTTAAAATTTTTTTACTTTATTTAATGAAAAGAAAAATATTAATAAAACTGTCATTTAAATTTATATAATAAATATTCACCAAGTTTGTGTTACTATAAGGAAAATATTTAAATCATCATCGATGTGTTACAAAATAAGGTTTTTATAATAAATGTTGTGTTGAAATAATATCACATGAGTTGTTTTATTATATGAGTTCGATTGGCCATTTCCATACATAAATATTTTTAACCTAATCATTTATTTAAACAGTCTAGAGTTAACAGATCTTAATATTGCAGTGTTTAAAAATATATTTTACTTTGCTTAGAATGGATGGTGATGTAGGGTAAAAAGGTACCCGATCCTCATCATTGTCTATACTTTATTTAATGTATTAATTATCAATTTCACAATTTTCTTATTATGTAATATATGCTTGTAATATAGTTGAATCAACATTATATAATTGTTAGTTATAAATGTTTCTATCATACTATTTGCATCTTATATGACTACCATACCCTATAACCCCAACTGAGCTAAGCCGTAGAGTAATATCAATATAAAAATCTTATTAGTAAGTCGAAAAGTAATTTCAGTTACAAATTTATTCTATCTTGTACAGAATTGGCACCTGGGCATTTATTTATATATAAAGTGAAATAGGTGAAAGCAGAGGTTACTATATATTTATATATATATATATATATAGTGACGTCCATCATTTTAATATATTTATATATATATATATATATAGTGACGTCCATCATTTTAACCTATTGAAAATAATAATAACTACAGGTAAAAATCTCAAAATTTTTCCCTACCTTCCTTCTTATCATTTACTCTTCAAAAGTGCTTGGTCCTCAGGTAGAATATAAAATATCATTAGCAGCAATCGACCAATAATATAAACACTCGGTTACTAGATAAATACTAACAAAACAATCATTTTATTTCTTTAAAAAAAAACCTTTGGGTGCCAGTTAATTACATTGTAATCAACATGGCTATCTGATCAGCCTATCTAGTACCTGAGATCCAGCTAGCTCAATGGATTTTAACTACCTTTTAAGAGAATAACAACTCTGCCCTAGCTTATACTTCTATTTTAATAAATAATTACAATGTACTGAATGAGAAAATAATTTACATCTTTACACAACAAATCCTTACTTTTGAAATTATAATTTCCCTATCCTTTTACTTTTCAATTAATTATTTCTTATTTAATGATTAAATTTTTCCCTTTCCATTTTATTAAAATATCACTATGAATAACTGTGTTTGTTAAAACATAAACAAATATTTTAAAAGACAATTTAAATATTTCCTTTTTAAAAAAAAAACAATAGTTTTGTTTTATAATTTAAACACGCACACTATTCATTTTAGATAAATGTTTTTAATGCATTATTATTATAAATAAAATATACACAATACATTAACTTAAAATTCACACCTTCATACACACAATCTCTTTAAATATAATTAAATATAGAAGCCGATATTGTTTGTATTTTCCAAATATTATTTTAAAAAGTTTAAAGTTTTATTTAGCACAGTTTATTGTTTATCTTTAAAGAAAATCAAGAATAAAAGCATATTAAAACAAAAGTTATCTAGGATTTATGAATTCAAAATGACGTACACAGCACAATGTAGATTTTTTAAAATTACTTATGACCGGTTAGCACTAACTTCCTGCAAAACTTCTTTGGATCTCCTGATCTTATATAAACTTTCATGGATTTTCCAGCATACACACACTCCACTACTTTACTTGCTTTATTCGAACACGGTTTCCCTCTGTACTAAGAAAGCTCCAGCTGATTGTACAACACAGTGATTTAACAGTGCATTGTATCAGGAGACATAACAATTTATATAATTGTTATATCTGTAGCTCCAAGAAATATTTTTAAAAATGTAATCCCAAGAATAATAAATGTTGAAATATTTAAACAATTTTAAACAATGGAATTTTTTTATTAACTTGAGCGTCTATTGTCTCATGAAATAACTGTCCTTTGCTTTGCTTTGATTGGGCTTCTATTTTTTCTTTAAACCTTTCACACACACACACACACATTCAATTGTTTTATTATAAAACAAAACAAATTTTCTTTATTATTTTTATTACAAATTAATGAAAATAATATTAAATAATTTTTATTTCATAAGATTTTTCCCTTTTTTTTTTAAATTAAAAAAAATCTTATCCTCTTTTAAGGCATTTATTATTTATTTTTTCTTTACTCTTTAGTTTAAATTTAATCTTTCAACTTTTATTTTTTAAAAAAAAAACAAGATTTATAAAATATTAATTAGATAATGTACCTCGGTAAATTATCTCTGTCCCTCCTCTGAAACTAAAATATCATTCTGAGCATTTTAGTTTCCAAAATGTAAATTTATAAATATTATATTACTTTATTTAATTAAAGTTTGTTTACCTAGACCCATGCAGTCCTATTCATCTACTATAATTTTTTTTAGTAATTGTAAAGATTGATCTTTGAACATTTCTTCAACCTCTGAGTGACTGCACATGCATTGTTTCCATATTATTTAATGATTTTATAAAGCCCATCATATATTGGTTGAAATTTTTTATATATTCCCTTCTCGGATGACTTACTGGATTTATCCTCACCATAATTTCATCCCCCAACTTAAACACACATTTGACCTTCCCTTGTCTTTTTTGTCTTATACTATCCATCCTTCTAAGCTTATAGCATGCCTTGTCAACATCTTTTTTTCTTGTCAATATATGGCACTCTAACCAGTAGGATAGTATTGAATGGATATGGAATATTCTTTCCTTGATGGAGTCTAATAGGCTCGAATCCTGTTGATTCATTCTTTGACCAATTTATCATGTCAGCTATTTCATTGCCTCTTTTACCCATCTATGATGATTATTCTGTAGGTACACATAAAATAAACTTCCCAATTCCTTCATGACTCATTCACATGGATTAGATTGCAGATTACGAATTGAAGTAAGTATATGTTTTATCATGTGATGCTCCATCCATCTTTTCCATTCTTCAGACATAAAGGGTGTTCCATGGTCTGACATTATTTGTTTTGGAATTCCCACATCTTGAAAATGTTGATGTTTAATGACCTTTATGGTCTATCTAGCATCATCTTGCACCACCAGGTAAATAGCCACAAACTTGGAAAGAATGTCATAAGTAACAACCAGATATTTTTTTTTGATAGAATTGAGGTAATGGTCTATAAAAGTCTATTGCCAATAAACTATTAGGCTGATTTGCATATATATATATATGTTTCAGCGGTCCTGTATTCGACATATTAGAAGGTTTGGTTTTTGTGCACACTATACACCTCTCAATGATGTTTAAGACACTCCTATACATACTCAGCCAATAAAACCAGTTGTTTATTCATCCTTCACTTTTGCTTGCCCTTTAATGTTCGTAATTTTTATGTATGTACTTAATCATCTGTTTCGCATGATTATAGGGAAAACAATTCATATATATTCACTATCTTTCATTTTGTGCTGCAAAAGTCCATTTTTTAAACAATATCATTTCCTCGCTTTCCATAATGTATTGTTTATAGGTCCACTTATAGGTTGGTGACACAAATAGAATATTATTTGTTACATTCTGCATTTTTTTTTGCAACTTTCTTAACTTTTCAAACTGCATTCTATCTCTTTGCCTTGATGTATTTCTGCTGTTGCTATGTAAGCACTATTACAATTTAAGTGTTGTACCTGATGTTCTATCGGGTATCGACTCAAAGCATCTGCCGCCATATTGACTTTTCCTAGACAATTCTGTATACTATAATCAAACTCTTACAAGAATAGACTCCAGTGGATCAATCTACTATTTGTAAGAAAACTATGATTAAGGAACTCCAGGCTCCTGTGATCAGTGATCATTATCACCTGCGATCCTATTAAGTATTGCCTGAACTTCTTAAATGCCCACACGATCACTAAAGTCTCTTTCTCAATTACAGTATATTTTTTCTGGCCTATTCAATAAACAACTTACAAAGAAAAGCATCCCATACCTTCCATTGTCTTCCATCTGAGATAATGTAGTCCCCAATTCGATTCCACTGCTGTCCATTTGTACTATAAATGGTTTACCAAAGTCTGGATATGTTAACATGACTTCCTTTAAAAAACCTTTTTTTACACTTTCAAAACTGCTCTCTTGTTGCTCTTCCCACACCCATTTTTTATCTTTTCTTAGTAGCTGTAACAGAGGCTCCATATCTGAGGAATTTTTTTTATAAAATCGATTGAAAAAATTACACAACCCAAGAAAAGACTTGAAGTCTTTCTCCTTCATTGGCCTGGGAAAATTTTGTATAGCTTGTTTTTTTTCTGGATTTGAGATATTCCTGATTCACTAATTATATGTCCCAAGAATTTATCTTCTGTTGTCATTAAATGGCTTTTGCATAAATTTAATTTAAATCGTTTATTTTTACATTCACCGAATAACAATTTCAAATGTTCGAAGTGTTCTTCAACACTTTGTGATGCTAAAATGATATCATCCATGTACATCGTAATCAAGCATTTGTTTTTATCAGATAATACTTTATCAAGGCATTGCATTAATCCTGACCCACTGTTTTTAAAAACCGAAAGGAATTCGGTTGAAATTATACACCTGTCCTTTATAATGGAAAGCAGTGTATTTATGGTCCTCAGTATGCAGCTTGATCTGCCAGTAACTGGCCATTAAGTCAATAGTTGAAAATATTTTTATGAAACTTCATTAATAATTCACTTATAGGTGGTGATGCATTGGTATATAACACTGTTATTTTATTCAATTGCCCTGCATCTAGGCACAAACTAATAGACCCTTTTTTTTCACGGTCACTAGCGGGTTATTATATGGGGACAAGCATTTAGAAATAATTTCCCATTTTAAAATATTCTCTAGTTGTTCCTCCACTGCATTTCTATATTGGTGTGGTATAGGATATGCTTATTCTTAATATGGTCAGTTCTCCATAAGCTTTATCCTATGCTCATATCCCTCAATTACTCCAGGTACTTCGGAAAATATACTTTCATGCAGTCAACAACTCCTTCAACTGTTTTCCATCTTCACTTCCTTATTCATCTTCCAGCACCTTTTTCTCTATTTCTATTCCTACACTTACTACATCAAACTCCACATTAACATTATTTATATCACACACATCAAATGGGATATCTATTTTATTAATTCTCACCTGTCATTTCTCATAACATGACACACATCCAATTCACACATAAAATCTGACCCAGGATAACATCGTGCTAGTTTGGTCCTTTTTCCATTTGCCAACATTACATTCTTTAGTGGCAAGATTTTGAGTTCCAAATTGCTCCGACCTATTTCATGAAACATTTTCTGTGAAATCACTGTCTAGGTCAAACAGTACATTTACAGTTCTTCCTTCAATTCTCACTTCTATTTTTGGGCATGAATGAGATGCCATTCTCAAATCCTCCTTCTCCTCATTTTGTATCAAGTTTGCTACTTGCCCACAAGTATTTTCAGCATTTCCTTCCTTACTCTGACTTTCCTCATATTGTATATTTCTGTCCATCATCATAAGTGTCTCTGCAGTCTGTTCTATAGTGTCCTTTACCATTATTATCTGTCGAATATCCTCTGGAAAACCTTGCTTTACGATATACAAAATTTGCTGTTCAGACAACTTGTAGGCTGTGACCATTTTCAGTTTCACTACTTGTCTGCAAAAAATGCACTCAATGGCTCCTCTATCTGCCATTTATTTTGTTCTGTCTGATGCTTAGCCATCTCACTGAAGCTTCTCCCCCCAGTAGCTTGACAGCAATGCTTGTTTGTACTCATCAAAACTTGTTGGTTTTACTCCCATCGACTCCCATAAAACTTCAGCCTCATCCTGTATATAACTAATGGCTATATTAACCTTAATTGATTTGTTAAACTCATTACATGAGAAAAACCATTCTAAACTCTCAAAAGGTCTATTCGGTATTTCCCAAGAAAGTTTTTATTTTTATAACCCGGCTTGCTATTTCCATTTTCCACTAATTTATTTAATTTCATCAAAAAGTAATTTTTTTTCTCTATTTCCCAAAACATATGTGCAAACAACCTTAACACTTTTGAAGTTCTACTTTTCATACCTCATGTTCATCTATCTTCATTCATTCAGAGTGTCCCTTTTTGTCTTTCTTAAGTATTATGCTTCCACATTAAATAGTGTCATATAAAAATCACCTTTTATAGTTACATTAATCTGACCAGTTCTAAAAAACAAATACTCTACTATCATGATTTCTAATCTTTCTTTCACTACTTGTCACCTATATTATTAATCGCTAACTTTGACCATCCCACCTAAAAAAAAACACCCAACTACAACTTACGTTAGTCTTATCATTTGAAACAACTAATTTTAAACCACATTAGTACACCAAATGAACATCTAACTACAACTTACATTGGTCCTACCACTCGAAATGTCTAGTTTTGGGCCATGGTGATGTGCCAAATGAACCGCCCACCTTCCTAACCTATCTAAAATAATAATAACTACAGATAAAAATTTCAAAACTTTACTCTACCTTCCTTCTTACCATTTGCTCTTCAAAGGTGCTTGGTCCTCAGGTAGAGTGTAAAATATCATTAGCAGCAATCTACCAATAATATAAACACTTGGCTACTAGATAAATACTAACCAAACAAACACTTTATATGTTTTAATGAAAAAAACCTTGGGTGCCAGTTAATTACTTTGTAATCAACATGTCTATCTGATCAGCCAATCTAGTACCTGATATTCAGCTAGCTCAACAGATTTTAATTACCTTTTAATAGATTAACAACTCCACCCTGGCTTATACTTCTATTTTAATAAATAATTACAATGTACTGAATGATAAAACAATTTACATCTTTACACAACAAATCCTTACTTTTTAAATTATAATTTCCCTATCCTTTTACTTTTAAATTAATTATTTCTTATTTAATGATTAAATTTTTCACTTTACACTTTATTAAAATATTACTCTGCATAACTGTGCGTGTTAAAACAAAAACAAATATTTTAAAAGACAATTTAAATATTTCCTTTTTTAAAAAAAACCAATCATTTAAATATTTCCCTTTTTAAAAAAAAACAATCATTTTGCTTTATAATTTCAACACGCACACTCTATTCATTTTAGATAAACGTTTTTAATACATTATTATTCTAATAAAATATACACAATACATTAACTTAAAATTCACACATTCATACACCCAATGTCTTTAAATATAATTAAATATAGAAGCCAATATTGTTTATATTTTCCAAATATTATTTTAAAATGTTTAAAATTTTATTTAGCACAGTTTATTTTTTATCTTTAAAGAAAATCATGAATGAAAGCACATTAAAAGAAAAGTTACCTAGGATTTATGAATTCAAAACAATGTACACAGCACAATGTAGATTTTTTAAAATTACTTATGACCAGTTAGTGCTAACTGCCAGCAAATCTTCTTTGGATTCTGTTATCTTATTTAAACTTTTGTGAATTTTTCAGCATACACATGCTCTGCTACTTTACTTGCTTTATCCAAACATGGTTTCCCTCCGAACTAAGAAAGCTCCAGCTGATTGTACATGGTGACTACAGTGCATTGTATCGGGAGACATAACAACTTATATAATTGTTATATCTGTAGCACCAAAAAATATTTTAAAAAATGTAATCCCAAGAATAATAAATGTTGAAATATTTAAACCATTTTAAACAATGGAATTTTTTTTATTAACACCAGCTTTTATTGTCTTGTGAAATTGCTGTCCTTTTCTTCGCTTTGATTGGGCTTCTATTTTTTCTTTAAAACTTTCACACACACATGCACCCATTTAATTGTTTTATTATAAAACAAAACAAATTTTCTTAATTTTTTTATTACAATTTAATGAAAATAATACTAAATCATTTTTATTTCATAAGATTTCCCCCACTTTTTTTTTAAATAAAAAAAAATATTATCCTTTTTTAAAGCATTTATTATTTATTTTTCTTTAATAATACCCCCCCACCCTACTCTTTAGTTTTAAATTTATTCTTTCAACTTTTTTTTTTTTAAAAAAGAAACCAGATTTATAAAATAATAATTAGATAACAATATATATTGTACCAAAGTACATTGATATGTAATTAATTTGTTATGAATTCCATGTTTAAAAATATAAAAGTTTAAAATTAAAAGAATAAAATGTAAAAACTAAAGAGCAGGGGGGAGGGGGATTTTGTATTGAATAAAATAAACTGTAAATGCCGTTTAAAATAATAAGTTGTTTAAAATAGCAAGCTGTTTAAAATAAAAGATTTTTTTATGTTTAAAAGAAGAAAAAATATTGTAATAAATAAATGATTTAAATATTTTTAAATGAATTTTTAATAAAATAATAAATAGATTTCATTTTATCTTATAATAAATAAATAAATATATATATATATATATGTGTGTATGCAATTTTTAATAAAAAGTAGACACTAGAAGCTGATTTTATTTTCACAAAAACGAACGCTGCTGCTAAAAATAAAATTTTCCATTGTTTAAAAAAGTATAAATAGCTCAATTTTATTCATTCTTGGTTTGGACTTTTTCATTTTAATGAAATATTTTAAAGTAATACTTCCAAAAATGTTGCACTGTTAAACCAACGTATTTGCCGTTGACCTTAAGCTGCTCTCTATGCATCTAAGACCTGCAAATATTTCGAAAAGTAATCATGTTAAAATAAACTACACAGACAGCAGAGTGCGGGGAATGCCAGCCCAGCCATGGAAATATTAGGACACAGGATCTATGAAAGAATTTCACCAGTCATCAATGAGTTCAGAGATAATTCCATTACACTGTTTCTGTCATATTTTAAAACCTAGGTAATTATTTGACTTTGATATACAAACATTCTGATTTCATTTTAAAAGAAAGATAGACTTTATTGAAAGAACTTTTGAACTTTTTGAATTAAACTTAAAAAAAAAAAAAACTTTTATCTTCAAAAAATTAATATTTGCAATAATAAAATAACTAAAGGCAGCTTCTATTAAATAATATTTTTGGCATGCACATACGTGTGATTTAATTTTTAAACTTAAACTTAAAAAATAATAATAAAATATAATGTAATGTGTATAATTATTTGCTTAAGTAATATATTAAAATGCTTATTTTAATCTTTAAAAAAGAAGTGTATGTGTGTTTCATTATAAGATAAAATGATGCATTTATTTTAAAATAAAGTAAAACATTTAAATTATTTTTCTTAAAATGTTTATGTTTATTCCTGATATGTGCAGGTAAGTATAAATATTTATTTTCTTAATAAGAGTAGGAGGGAAAAAATCACATCATTAATAATAGTATTTTAGAAAAGATTTATCAAGTTAAATCTATAAATGTTTAGCATTCAGTATAATGTTGTTATTATTAGTTTTAAAGGAGCGAAGTATTATTTAGAATGGTTCAGGGGGAAATTATTTTTGTTTATAGTGGCAGTTTAGAACAGGCAGGCCTTTAAGATACCTTTTTTTTGTTTGTTAGTGGGAGTTTTGAACTGACTAAGCTAGAGGATGTTTTTCAGGCACTGGGTTATGCTGATTAGATGGACATGCTAATTCTAATGTAATTAGCTGGTGCCTAAAGGATTTTCTTTCTTCTTTAAAAAATAATAATAAAGTGTTTATTTGATCGGTATATATTTTGGTAGTCGAGTTTTGAATGTTATTAATAATTTGCTATTGATAATAGTTGAAACTTTGCCTGAAAACCAACCATTTCTATGAGGGAAATATAGGAGGACAAAATATCATAAATTATTAGTTAATATTTTATTTGTCAATGTTTATGTTTGTTATTTCCCGTAAGTAACTTGAAGTTTTTAAATAGTAAGTTTTATATTCTAAGAGTTTTGAAGGTAGTAAATAATATGAAGTGAAGGTAGTTTTTTTTAAGAAATAGTAGTTAGTAGTAGTAGTAGTCGTTTATTCATTGTTTGTTGTTCAAAGTAGATTGGATATTGTTTATTGTAGGTTGATTCCAATAAGCAGGTTGTTTCATTTAGGCGGTTGGTATAATATATATATATATATATATATATATATATATATATATATATATGGTGTTTTACCAAAAACACTGTCAAAGCGTATGTTTGTTTACATAAACATCAGAGTAAGCATTGCAAACTTACACATAGGTTGCTGCATTGAATTTTTTACACAAATTTAGAGAAATGATTCCATGGACTGTTTTTCCTTTGAATTGTTAAGCAATCTATTTAGTAGCAGAAGAATATAAAAACTTATTATGTTTTCTAACATTCATTTTGAGAGACTTTCAGGTTATATGAAAATTATCTTCATTCTTTAATCAGCATAGCTTGATATTGTAGGAATTTTTTTATTTATAAAATCTATTGATAATATTAACAATTTTATTAATATTATATCGTAGATTTTGTAAGTTTTTGACATACGTATCAATATTTTTTTCTTGTCTATCTCAAATTTATTCAACTTATGATTATTCTATAAAAAATCTTTTGTATAGTATTTGGGTGACATAGGTGTTACTGACTTAGGGTGAATAATTATTAAGCTACTTACATAGTATAATAGGTTTCATTGGTTACTATCCTAAGTAAAGAACTTGAATCATCTGCCTTTTTCTTTGTAAACAAAAAATGAAAAATCCATTATTCATTTTATTCCTTTCCTTTTTGTTTCTATCACTATTTTGAAGGCTTTCATTCCTTCAGTTAGAGATAATAATATCACTGATAGCAAGCTACCAATAATAGAAACTCTTTGCTACTAAGTTATAATGCTGACCAACCAAGCACTTTATTTATTTTAAAAAAACCTTTAGTTGCTTTTTAGTTACAATACAATTAACATGCTTGCTTGACTCACCATGAATTTAGTACATAATTCTCCCAGCTAGCTCACCAGATTCTAAATATCCCAAACTATCTACTCACACTATAATCCCCTATTTGTCAATATCAATATATCACAAATATTTAATTGATTGATACTTATGCATTATTTAAATCTGTCCTGTATCTCCCTTTCTCATTCTTAACATTAGCTCATTTAAACTACCACATCAAGTGGTAATCAAAATATTTTTACACGGAACTTTCTTTCCCTTTACTTTAAATTCTCATCATTGTCTTACAATGTAAACACATAAATATGTTCTATTTCAGATATATATTTCAATATGCTTTCAAATTATACACATATACATTTAAATAGCAAAAATTAAACTCAACACATATTTAATAATAGAATACATGTACATAAATTAATAAGATATTTGATTTAAAGTATTATTATGAAAGCTAATGTAGGTATTAATACCATGGATATCAATAGTTCTATATGTGATTAAGTTCTAATTTATAGTTCTTTAGGTGTTTAAAATTTGATTTTGCAATGACCATAGGTTAATATTTAAAGACATATAAAAATAAAATTAATTACTTAGGATTTAAACATTCTCTATACATGAATATGATAATGCAGCATTCCACTGATTCTCTGGCTCCCAACTGGTTGGTGTTAATTCCTCATAGAATTTAATTAATATGCATATAAGCTATTTGTGGATTTAGCCATAGTCACTCTGATGATTTTCCATATTTCAGACAAACATGACTTTTGCAAGATTACTGCAGTGAAGGTTCAAGCCTGCTACATGATTCAATGTATTTAGCAATGCATTTTATCTGCTGGTTGATACAATTTAGTAATGAGTTTTTTGCAGGAAAAAATATTGACATGACACCTATTGAATAGTGATAATACTAATGTTACTGATTAATAGATAAATAGAGATATATTAACAATGCAGATTTCTCCCTTATATATCTAATGATTTTAGTTATGATCGAACATACTGTTTTAAATTTGTTGGGTATTTTTTCATTTCTTTGCATGTCCAAACTTCCTTAGATTCCTTCCATTGGCTTCCTTTGTTTGCTAATTACCAATGCCCATTGAGATTATATACTTTCCTTTGTTTTGGTTTTTAAAATTTTAAATTCTTGAATTTGTCTTAGGTTTCCTTCTATCAGTTCTTTTATTTGTATTACATTAGCTTTTATTTTTAATATTTTATTTGTTTAATTTGTTGTTTTTAACTTAAACTGTTTTTTACATTTTACTTTTATTTATAGGTGCACATACAGTTCAGTACTTCAACAACATAAGACAAAAGAGAAAATCTTATGTTAGATTCGATGATTTAATAAAAATTTTTTCCTTTGTTTCTTTTTTTGTTGTTATCCATTAATTTAAAATGTTAGTGATCTTTTGATTATTATTTTTTACTGAGTTCCTTGCACCTCCACTTAACTGTTTAGTCTTTCAGAATAACAATAACACTAAACCTTACCAAAAAAAATATTGAATTTTTTAAAATCTGTTTTCAAATTATTTCAATAATTTTTACTCTTAACAAACACTATAAACATTATGTAGTGACCTACATCAGTATATCTTCTTTGTTCACTCCTGAGATTAAATATCATTCTGAGCATTTTCTCTCTGAAACCAAAATTAATATTGTTGTTATTTTTATATTATACTTAATTATAATTGTTATGGATCTTTCCATATTATACTTAATTATAATTGTTATCGATCTTTCTAAATTCTTACATGTAATCTGGTTCAAGTCTATTTTCTAAACATTACCTCTTCCCTTTTACTAATTGCAGAAATAGAGCATTGAATGTTCCCTTTTTTGTCCCCTGAGCAATCACAAATGCATTGTTCTTATATGATTTTGTATGGCCCATCATGGATTTATATTTTCCATGACTTCATCCACCAACTTAAACATATCCCTGACCCTCCCTAGTCTTTTTTGTATTATATTACCCATCCTTCTGAGTGTACTGTGTGATTTGTCAGCATCCCTGTTTTTATTAATACAATGCGTTTCTACAAACAAAGTAGTTTCCCGTGGTGGCATAAGACAGGTCGAACCCTATTGATTTGTTCCTTGATGAATTTATCATGCTTGTGATCCTGGTTGCTTTCTTCACTCATCTTTAATGATCATTCTATATGCACATGCAAAATAAGCATCCCAACTCTTTCATAATACATTCACAGGGATTGAATTGTGGATTGTGAATCAAAATGAGGATATGTATTATTTTGTGATGTTCCACCCACCTTTTACATTCTTTAGATAGAAAGGGCTTTCCAAGGTCCGATATTATTTGCTTTGGTATTCACATGCCTCAACATTATTGGTGTTCTAGTACTTGTATAATCTCTCCAGAATTAGCCTGCATCAATGGGTAAATAGCTATCAATTTTGAAAAAATATCATAGGCTACAATGAGGTATTTTTTTTATTAAACTGGGGTAAGGGTCTGTAAAATTCTATTGTCAACAAACTGTTTGGATGATATGCATATATAGATAGGAATTTCTGGTTCTGAGCTCAACATGTTAGTGGGTTTGGTCTTTGCACATATGGTACTTCTCCCAATAATGTGTAAGATATGCCTATACCTCCCTGGCTCATAAAACCAATGGCCTATATACCCTTCTGTTTTTCTCTTTCTCATAATGTCCATATTTTTCTTGTATACACTTAATCACCTGTTCTTGTATGGCTGCTGAAAGAATGACTCATGTTTTTTTATTCATTCTCTTTCATCTTGCACTGCAAAAGTCCACAATTTAAGCAATACCATTTTCTCTCTTTTCATAATGAACTATTTATAGGTCTATTTATAGGGTGGTAGCATAAATAACATTTATTCACATACTGCATTCTCATCTTGTAGCTCCTGAAGTCTTTGTAAACTATGTTCTATCTCTTCCCCTCTATGCACTTCAGCTGCTGTTATATATGTATCATTGCAATTCAGATATTGTTGCTTATGTGATATTGGGTAGTGACTTAGAGCATCAGCCATCATATTGACTTTGCCATGGCAGTATTTTACACTATAATTAAACTCCTGCATGAATACACTCCATTGGATTAGGGTAATGTTTGTTAGAAATATATGTTTGAGGACCTAAAGGTTCCTACGATCGATGACTAATATCACTTGTGATCCTATTAAGGACTGTTGAAACTTATTAAATGCCCAGACAATCACTAAAGCCTCTCAAACCTATGTAATTTTTTTTCACCCCACTCAACAAGAGACTTACAAAGAGAGGACCCCATGCTGATCATCATCCCATATCTAGAACAGTGTGGCCCAATCCAATTTCACTGTACTCTGTTGCACAATAAACAGTTTACCAAAATCTTGGTATGTAAGCATGACTTTCCTTAGAAATGCTTCTTATGTTTATAACACTGTGCTCATGTTCATCCTCCAATGTCCATTTTTTTTCTTTTTTCTCAGTAGGTCTAACAGAGTCTCCATATCTGAGAAAATATTTTTACAGAACTGAGTGAAAAAATTGTCAATCCAAGAAAAGGTTTAATGTGTTTTTTTATTCATTGGCCTCACAAAATCATGTGTATGTTAAATCTTTTTGGATTTGAAAATATTATTTGCTCCCTTATAACATGTCATAAACACTTTACCTCTGTAGTCATTAAATGACTTTTACCCCCAATTTATTTTTAATTCCCTTCTTTTTTTCACAAAACAACCATTTCAAATGCTGAATTGTTCCTCCATGCTTTCTTAAGCTAGAACTATATTATAAATGTACATTATAACCAAGCCCTTGATCTCCTCTGACTGTGCGTAGTCAAGGAACTGTATAATTCCTGCCCTGCTGTTTTTAAACTGAATAGGATATGGTTGAAACTATATGCCTGTTCATTATATCTGAGAGTGGTGTATTTCTGATCCTCAAGATGCAGCCTGATCTGCCACTAGCTGGCTGTTAAATGAAAAGTCAAAAATATCTTTTATTTTATAGGTTTTCATTAGTAACTCACTCATGGGTGGTGAAACATTGGTATCTAACATTGTTATTTTGTCAATTACTATGCACCAATGCATAACAAAAAAGACCCATCCTTTTTCTTTACCATCACTATCGGATTATTGTGTGAAGAGGAGCACTTAAAGATGATTCCCCAGTTTAACATAATCTCCAGTTGTTAATGCAGTATGGGATAATCTCAAGCTTGATGTGGTTGATGTTTTATGAGCCCAATTGTGTGCTCATATCATTCAGTCACTACAGGGATGTCTGAAAACATGCTCTCACATGTGTTCTACAACTCTTTCAACTGTTTTTTTATTCTTTATTGTTACATCCCTCTTCCATCATCTTTCCTCTATTTTTATCCCTGCACTTTCTGCATTTTTCTCCACATTACAATCATTTGCTCTGCATACCTCAAATATGATCTCTGTCTTGCTTGCTTTTCACTTTATCAATGTCCATAATCCAACACACAGCCTGTCTTGCACATAAAATCTGACCACAGGATAGCATCATGGATTAGTCCCTCTAGGATTAACATGACATGGCTGTATTTTTCTGCTACACACATACTTAAACAAGCTTGTTCCAATATCAGCTTGGCTCTATTTCCATTAAACAACATTACATATACTTTTTAGAGGTAAGGTTAGAGTGTTCATATTACACCAATCTATCTCATTAAAGTTTTCTGTGACATCATGGATACATGCCTCCCTGAGTCAAGCAGTATATTAACCATTAATCCTTTAATCCTTATCCCTAGTTTTGGACAGGACTGAGGTACCATTCTTAGCTTCTCTATTTTCTTATTCTGTACTAAATTTGCTACTTGTATGTTAGTATTCTCAGCATTCTCTTCCTTCTCCTGGCTTTCATCATGCTATCTATTGCTGTCTAACAGCATGGGTACCTTTGTGGTTTGTACTATTGTATATTTTCTCATTACTATTTCTTGAAAGTTTTCTGGAAAACTTTATCTTACTATGCACAAAAACTATTGTTCAGATAACTCATGCACTGTAACTATTTTTAATTTTGCCACTTGTCTGTGAAAAAAATGTAATCAGCAACTCCCCTGATTGCCATTTATCCTGTGCTACCTGATGCTTAACATTCTCCTGAAGTCTCTCCCCCACAATAGTTTGTTAACAGTACTTGTTTGTATTCCTTGAAGTTTGTTGGTTTAACACCAATTGACTCCCAAGTAATTTGAATATCATTATGTATATGCTAATCTTGACCAATTCTCTAAATTTATTGCATGAAAAAAAATCATCCCAAGCTCTCTAAGTGTGTATTTGGTTCTTTCCCTCTGTTTCCCACAAAAAATTTTCTTTTTATAATCTGGCTTTCCACATCCATTTTAGAATTGAATGATCTACACATTCTTATTTAAACATTTTTTTCTTTTCATTATTTTAAATGAACATATGATGAGCTCTTATCCTATTAGCTCTATTGTTTGTTCTTCCTGACTTTCTATTGTAATTCACCCAGAGTGTCCATTTTTTATTTTTTTGATATGTATGTCTCCACATTACTAATGTCATATGAAAATTTCATGTCTCTAATGGTTGCACCAATTTGGCAAGAATTATTGCACTGAATACTAGAAAACTTTTTTAACCTAACCTAGTTGCTTTCTGACTTTATTTTTTACTAACTGTCACCTGTGTTAGTTACAGCCCCTGCTGTTTCCACAATTTGAACCAAATACCTTCTTTCTTTCTAAACAAAAATGAAAAATCTATTTCTTCTTATATTTATTCATTTCTATCTCTTTCATTTTGTCTCTATCAAGATTTTTGAAAGCTTTTGGTCTACCAGGTAGAAATAATAATATTACTGTCAGCAAAATAACAATAATACAAACTCTCCCTGCTACTAAATTATAAGAATGGCCACCCAAGCACTTTATTTATTTTAAATTAAACCTTTAGGAGCCAGGTAATTTCAATGCAAATAATGCAATATCAATGCTACAATTTTTCAGGCCAATGTATGCTGTGCATACTTATCAGATACAAATGATCACAAATCATGGTCTATACAATAGAGAAATAAAATTAATTCTAACAATAAAAGTAAAAAGATAAATATCCCATTTTACAATGCATAAACTAATAGTGTATTAACCAAACCAATATTGTAAGTCAAACGACCATTAATTATTTTTAAAAGCATAATGTTATTTGCTATAACAAAAGATACACACACAGACAATGAAGAAAAGCATACATTTTATAACTATAGTGAACATGATAATTCATAAGCAACATTTACTAAATGTAAAATGTTTACCTAAAAAAATGTAAAATAATTGTATAAAATACTCCATATAATAAGACTATTGTGTCACTATACCATAACTCTGACAAGTTAGTTTGTCTCTTTACCCTTAAATGGAATATCAGAAGCTATTTCCAAAAATGTAAGAGATGAGTATCTATTTCTATATCTAGACAACCTAGATACAAAAGTGGATTTTAAACAAACTGGTAAAATAACAAACACAAAAAATAATAAATGTATACACCTGAACATTAATCTGTCATTAATGCAATTATATATTCATACCACAATAAAAATATACATGTCTTGATAACATATTAAAACCAATAGGTCACAAAAATAAACATGAGTAATAAAAAAAACATTTTATGACATTTTACTGAATGGGGTCCATAGATCAGAGTTTGTACATTTACCATGAGCTGAGCAATGAGAGAAAATGACCTCATGGACAACACATTTTTGAGTAACACATCTATATTTTCTTTTTTTATATTTTATGCTAATATTTAACCCTGGTACTGAAAAACAGAGTATACACTCAAACTTTTGTAGCAATGGAATAATAATACCATAGTGCTGTTCAATATTTTCTGCAAACACATTTTTTTAATGAAACTGTATCTTCAAGTTAACAAAGGAAAATTCTCAAAATCATTTTGTTTATTTTTTTTTTTTCTTTTTTTTTTTTTTTTGTGGTAATTTAATAAGATAATAAAAAAAATGATTCTAATATTTTGAATCATTTCAACATGTTCTTGTTTACATTTAAACTTATGATCAATACTAGCATTTCACCAGTTATTAAAAAGTAGATTTGTGTTCATTTATGTTTCGTAGTAATAGTATTAAGTATTTTTGGTTGTTTTCTATTCTCTCATGTCACCCATTTGATGGCATTGATGCTAATCAAAAACACACACATGTATTATGATTCCAGGCCAGGCCTGGGATTCTATATAAATATTGGCTTTTTTAGTTTTTGTAATAGGAAATTAGAGGAATTAAGAGTAAGTAATATTACTATTTAAAAATAAATAAATTAATTCACATTAATTTTAAAACTGACATTCAAATAATTGACATTTTTTATACAACAATAAATCATAAAATGAGTTATTTTTGTTTGTGTGTATCTGTCAAAAGTTATGGTATTTTTTAATAAAAAATAAGACACAATTATACATTTTTCACTTTACACAAAATTGGTACATTCACACTAAATTGAAAAATGATACCCAATTAATTTGCTTTTTTTTTAAGAGTAATTAATCAGAAAGTGGGTTCTTTTTGTTACTGTGCATATGTATAAAAAAGTACCTTTCTTTAAATACTATATTTCAAAATACCTGACTATTTTGCTTTTTTTTTTGGACAGTAATGGATCAGAAAGTGGATTGTTTTTGTTTGTGTATATATATCAAAAGTAATATTATTTAAATACTAAATTTAAAAATGATACCCAAATAACTTTTTTTGGAGTATTGACATTAATTAATCAGAAAGTGGGTTTTATTTTTTATTTTTTTTTTTGTGTGTGTATATATATATATATATATATATATATATATATATATTGTAATTATAATTGAAATAATATTTTTAAACGGTTTATAAACAATTCAAACAATCTTTAAATCCGCAGAAGTACTTTCGGTTACTTTCAAAAACCTTATATATATATATATATATATATATATTTGTAATGGACGATTAAAACACCATTACAAAATTGAAGTTTATAGGGGAGAAGAAAATAATTTTTTATAAGATTTTGTTTGTAAAACTTAATTAAAAGTTTTTTTTTTTAATGCTTGTACAAATATATATGTATATACGTGGGAATTGCATTTTAACCCCACAGCTATTTTTTTTTTTTTTTAACTTTGAAAAACAAAGAAAACTAAGATTACTTTTTAATTGTATAAATAGATTGCTTTTCAGATTTGGGATTTATATTGATAATAATAATTAAAAAGAAAGAAAACAAAAAAAAATATTTTTTCATTAGTTAATTCATAGATCTATAAAGGGCAATTTATTTTTGTTAATTAGATAACTATAGTTAGCTAGATAGAGAATTTTATAAATTTTAATTAAAAGGGAAAAAGTTTTGTAATTGGTTCAGATATGAGATATGATTCAGCTATAAAAGGCTTAATCAAGCCATTGTATTATATTTTCACTAACTCTGAGATACTTCCACCAACTCTGAGAGATTCTTGCACAAACTATTCCTGCCAAAAATACTTGGAAAAAAACTATTCCAGCATATTCTGAAAGCTGATTCGGTAATTATTCTACCTAGAATGAACATTAAACCTACCGTAGATATATTTTCCTTTACCATGATGTGCTAAGCTTTTTGCCAGGACAGATTTGTGCTTCCTGTGTCTCCATTAACTGCCTATAATGCCATAAGAACTGGCTACAAAGAAACCACTAACCGACTCACCTAAGCCTAATGTCAGGGAATCCAGATTAAAGGATAATATTCAAGAAGTCTAGTGCACTAGCATTTAACTAAATTATTAAGGTACCTTATGTTCCACAATTTAAATAATTTTGTTGTTTTAGATTTGTTTTCTTTTTTAAATATAAATGTTTTTTTTCAAGTTGTATCTTATGTAATTCGTTTTCTGTGTGCTTGATATTTTTTTTTAATGAGTGCTAGTTTCAAACCTATTATTGTCCATCGTATTTAAGTTTTAGTAAGTAAAATAGTACAGTTTTATTTATAATCTCACATTCCTTTTTATTATAGAAAACAATCTGGATATTATAGACTATGTTAATTAACTTCTGGCTTGTGACCCATTTTATTATTAGTTCTACTTATGTCAAGAAACTATAATTATTTATAATAGACTATTATGAAATATAGTAGTTTTTAGTTTTATTTCTTCAAGCTTCCAATTCATTTATTAGGGGCACATATGATCATTTTAATCCTCTCAATAGGTACATCATGAGCTCCTAGCCTGTCTCACTCAGAGGGAGGTCAATTGATTGAAAGTAATAACTTTCAACACTTTTTATTAATGTTTTGGATGCTCTTTCACATTTTTTCTGGTTTAACATAACCTTGCATCAATCTCAACGATGGAGATTCAGCATTTTCCTAACTATGGGTTATAAGCAGGAAGCTAGCCTTCCTTGTCTTGCATGAGATCACATATACTTACTAATACTTCTGCTACTGTCAGTATTTTGCACTCTTTCATGAACAGAAATCATTTCTAAGCAGTGTTTATATATATATATATATATATTATTTTGACATATGTACAAGTAGTACATTTTAAGTGTATTTTAAAGCTTACTATTTAGAATATTTATTTAATCATACCCATAATAAAATTATTTATTCCTTTTTACTTAATTGATTTTATTTTCTGTTGCTATCTTTCCAGATTTCTGAACAAAACATACGATCTCAGTTGCTTGATTAAGGTAGTCCGGTGCATTCGGATTCATATATCCTGTCCATCCTTAAAATAAATGTCTAGTTCCAAATTTTGAACTAATGGCACCCTTGTGGTCAGTATATGCAAATCCTCAAGCTTTTGTCTGGTACATAGTATATTAATTTTTGGCACAACCAAACATGGGAGCCGATATTAAAACTTTATGTGAGATGTTTTGTTCAGATGGTTGGGAAAAATAAACAGAAATGGTATACAAAAATAGGTGAAATAAAGTTAGTGGTAGAATAGAAGTTGATGGAGAGATGCAGGTAGTTTCGGATCTGTCCATATTAAATGTTTGATATTCAAAAAGTTTATTAACTAGTTTGACATTCGTAAAAATGAAAAAAAAAGGTAGAGTTTAAGTTTGCTTTTTAAAATAAAATAAAGAAAGCGCTTGAAGATATTTTAAAAAAACATTAATAAAATAGATTTAAAAGAAAAGTTTTGTTGTTAATTTGGAATAAAAAAATTAGATTTAATGGAGATAAGTTTATTTTGAAAATGGAAGCTAAAGAAGAAAGTGATTGGGAAACAGGTTTTGAAGAGAGCCCTGTTTCATTTAAACACCCCCAGATAGTAGAAAAATAAGGGAGCTAGACACAAATGATCATAAAAATGATAAGAGAAATGAAACAAAGTCAGCAAGAAATGAAACAAAGTCAGCAAGTCGAGATGAAAGAAATATGACAAAAGTTGCTGGAAATGAAACAAAGATAGGAAGCCGAGATGAAAGAAATATGACAGGAGTTTCTGGAAATGAAACAAAATATAATGAAACAAAATATAGAAATAAAACAGAGTCAACAAACAATACTGGAGGAGCTGAGAGCAGAAATGAAAGGAATGAGACAGGAAATATTAGAGAAAGTTGACAAAAATCAGAAAGCTATAAAAGTCATAGAGAAAGATTGGAATAAAGAGGTTCAGACAGTTGAAATAATAAAGGAAGATATGAAAGAAGTAAAATATGAGTTACAGCAAAATAGTGTTAGGAACGGTAGTTTAGAAATAAAGATGGTGCAGGTAGAAGAGATGTGCAAGGAATGGATAGACATACATAAAACAATACAAGTGGAATTGGAGATGTTAAAGAAAGGAAGAATTCAGAGAGAAATAGATCTGAGGGTTGATGGTGTTGTCAGAAAATTAGATGCCATAAACCCACTAATTGTGCATCCCATGGAAATCAATATTATAAAAGGCAGTACACTTAAAAAAGAAGTACTACATTATTTTAGATATGTAGATGGTAGTTTGATAATTGGTAATAAAAGAGCAATATATAAATTACATAAACAATTTAATAATAATGTTGATAATATTAGGTTTACTATGAAAAAAATTGATAATGAAATAAGGTATTTAGATATTGAAATTATTTTAAATCAAAATAATGATATCATAATTAAGCATTTTATTAAATATTATAAATTAAGGAAAATTATATCAATTGATTCAAAACAACCATGGATACAAAAGATGAGTGTAATTAAGAATTTTAAATATAAGAACGATAGATTTAATACAGATAGAAATATTGCTATGTTACAGAAGGATAAATTTAAACAAACATATATGGGATATGGATATGCAGCGCGTAGTATTGACAATATATTTTCACAACATGGAGTAAATAGCACGAATAATAATAGATGTAGTACTAATAAACAAAAGAAGTGGATAAAAATTTCATATTTGCCTAGTGTATATAATATATTAAGTAAAAAAAGTAAAAATTATATAGATAAAAACATTAACATGGGATGGGCTAATAGCAAAAATTTGGATAAATTGATAACTAATTGTAGGATGAAAGATGATATAAAATATAAGAGAGGAATGGTTTATAAAATTAGATGTAATTTTTGTAATATGATTTACTATGGCCAGACATCAAAGCAATTGGGAGAAAGAGCTAAAGAACACAATGATGCTATTGCTAGGAAAGATGATAGATCTGCGTTATATGTTCATTATTTGCAGTATGGACATAAAATAAATTGTATTGATAATATAAGTGTTCTTGATTATATTAAAAATGTTAATAGATGTAAAATATATGAAACAAACTACATCATGTATAATAAAAACAACTGTATGAATATATACAAAACATCCATTAAGTTAAATAATAAGTGGTTAATGGATAAAGAATGGATAGTTAATTAATTAATATATGTGAATATATATCCATTCAATATATATAACAGAGTAATTTTGTAGTAGAATTGAGAAAAAAAATCACATAATAGATCGTGTCAGATATCCATTTGTTTATCTGTCTTCTCTCATGTATTGATATAGATGTCGCTGTATGTGCTTTAAATTGTGGAGACATATTGAAAAGGGCAAAAACACATAATTTGCCAAAAAAGGCTTTTATATAATAATTTTATAATTTGTAATCTTTGTTGCTTGTATATATGTATTTTTAAACATATTTGACTATTGTATACTTAAAGTGCAACATAAAAAAAGAATTGGTTTTAATTCTGATTCTTTTTCTGTATAGTAATTTCGAAATTATAAATGAATTTTATTTATTGTTTTGAATATGCAAGACAGTTATTTTTGTCGATGTAAGATGTGATAAATCTTTTAAGAAATAAGAATAGGATAGTGACCTGGTAGTAATATGGTTAACATGAGCCCAGGAGATTATATTAAGTTAGGATATATTTAGGGAATATGAATAATACTTTATAATCATAGTGGATGAGCAATGCAGTTAACAAAGCCCTGTAATTGTATATTTATTTGTGGACAGTGTCTATTTTCTTTAAGTATTTATGTTTTAATAAAGCTGAAGGAATAGCTTGACATCATTAATAGTATTGGAGGAATTAGACTAGGTCATGCCTCTATTTATTGTAGATACACTGTGCCATAATATTTTTTGATATATGCTATGAGCTATACTCTGGTTTACTTCCCTAGATCTTACATCTGTTTGCAATCTAGATTTCCAATATAACTACATAGTTCAGTATGACATATTTGAAAAGAAATAATAGATAATTTAAAGTGAAATAATAGATAATTTAAAGTTGAAGATATGCTATCATTTGAATGAGATGAGTTAATTTACTTAGAAAAAGTAGAATTTGTATAAATTGGGATTGAAAATCTAATGGATCTTAAAAGGGAAAAGAATCATAAAATGTTTTTGATTTATTTTGGAAATAAAATAAATTTTCGACAATAAAATATATAAAACAAAGTTGTTCTTTAAAATGTTAAATAACTTTTAAATGCTTTATTTTGTTTTGAAATAAGTATTGCATATTTTTAAAATATTATGTTTATAAAGTAAAATGATATAGATAATAAGCATAGGTATAATTTTATATTTAGTAAATAATAAGGAATGTATTAGTAGTTACAATTATATAGTATTACAGTAGTATAAAGTGGGATGTTATATTTGATAATCACAATGCAGTGAACAATAATATCCACTCAATTTAATAATAAATTAATAGTAAATATCTTATATAGTATTTTTTTTAACATTGCAAAATGAAATTGTTTATTTTAAAAGATTCATACTCACGATTAGTTTTCTGATTTTGTTTTTGCATACTATGTTTCTATGGATGTTCTAAAAGAAGCATAACATAAATAATAATTAAAGATGATATTTTAAAATAGGTAATAAAATGTAATTGTATCATAGGATTATTACAAAAGATACATAATATGGTATTATTTTAAGTCAGAAATGAAGACTTAAATAAATTCTAGATTGTTTAATAACCAAGTCATATAAAATATCGAAGGAAGTGAGGATATCCGATGTAAATACTGTAAATAAATTGTTTATTTTATTTTATTGTTAATAATAAACTTTGTTAAATTTGTATATTCAAAATTTTGTGGGTCTGATTATTTATTTTCCCATCATCATCACCATGCATCTATAACACAGAGTCACTAAATTAAACATATATTTTTTTCACAAAAATAAATAAAGAATTATTTTAAGAATTTGAATATTTTCTTGATATTCATTTAATTAAGAAATCATTTTACATTATCTTATGGTCATAAATTGATTATTAAAAAGTACATTGAATTATATGCTATCTGTTGCCACACACCTTTATTTGTCAGATTATAAATATTACCACATATTTATTATGTTCTTATATGAAGATAAAAGATTATATTATAATATTTTATTATTTTATTATAGTAATGAAATTATTGTGAAGAAAAGATGCATAAAAGTTAGACCATCTGATGAAAAGTACTATTATTATTTATTATTAGTAGTAGTAGTTAAGTGTAGTAGAGTATGATATAAAAATCCCTTCTCATGTTTTACTACAGTGATTTTAATTAACATAGAATAGTTTTATGAACCTGAGATTTTATTGAACTAAATTATTATAAATAAACGATTAAAATTTAATTATTAGTTTAATCTTAATGAGTAGGATTTATTAAAGTCATAAGAATACTATAAGTTTATTTATTTGAGATAATAATAAGGGAGGATTGTGTTCTTATGCCATTGAGGTAGTATCCTGTGGGATATTGGCTCAATGTAATCTCTCTTTTTACCTGTATTTTTACTTCTAAGTCTCATGATATAATTAAATATTTATTTAATTTATTTTATAAACTGAACCTTATTTTTATTTTTGAATTTAAGCTAATAAAATGTTTTAATATAATGCAGGATATTTTATTTATTAATTATTTGCATCAAAACAAATGTAATCATTAACTGAGCTAACCCATTTTATCTTATATATTATATTGCCTGGAAATGAAGATACAAACGGCATGTTAGAATATATATAAAGTTGCAGGTTTTTTTGAATAGAAAATAATACACAATTCCACATTATTCAATTTACCCACAACATTTAAAAAATTCACAGTAAATTTTAAAATGATACCCAACTAATTTGCCTTTTTTGGGACAGCAATTAATCAGAAAGTGGTTTTTTTATAGTGTGTATATCTAAAAAGAAAGTCATTGAAATACTCAATTTAAAAATGATACCCAAGTAATTTGCTTTTTTTGGACAGTAATGTATCAGAAAGATAGTTCTTTTGTTAGTGTGTCTATATAAAAAGGTACCATTATTTAAATACTAAATTTAAAAATGATAGCTGACTAATTTGCATTTCTTTTTGACAGTAATTAATCAGAAAGTGTTTTTTGTAAATCTTGTATAGATATAAAAAGTACTGTAATTCAAATACTACATTTAAAAATTAAACCTGACTAATTTTCCTTTTTTTTGGACAATAATTAATCTGAAACTGGGTTGTTTTTATTAGTGTGTAGATATAAAAAGTAATCTTATTTAAATAGTAAATGTATAAAATAATACCCGCCAATTTTTTTTTGGACAAGTAATTAATAATCAGACACAGGGTTGTTTTTGTTTGTGCATATATATTTATATATATATATATATATGACAAGTTACTTTATATATATATATATATATATATATATATATATATATATAAAGTAACTTGTCATGGACAAACACTCATGGAAGCATTACTTTTCATGTGATCCTCCAAATACTGCCATGTTGCACCCTTAAAAGCAATTTTGGAGGATTACACATTCTTAATGGAGCCTTCACAACATTGTTAATAAAGTTACAACATAACAGTAGGTTAGAGCACTTGAAAAAAACCTTTGTAATGAAATATTAAATAATTGTGATAAGCAAAAATCCACACTATCACACCAAAGTATAGGGAAAATAGACATTCTAGCATTACGATAAAGTTAATAACACAACCAACTATGGCAACCAATAAAGGCATTTGTTTGTGCCTTTAGCATGATCAAAAGCCAGACCATTTTAGCTGGCAGGGGCTCTTTTTGCATTTTATCATAAAAATAGCCTTTTAGGTTTGGATGTGGGCCACTGGAATGGGATATTTCTACAAATTGACCTAGAAATATCACCCTCATGTGGCTGACAGGTGAGAATAGAAAACAACCATATTTTCTTACTTTATATAATAAATGGCTCTTCTTTGCTTCTATAAGAATGTCCATGAAATATGTATAATAATTATTAATTAAATATTGTATTTTGAATTTGTTAGCACTGTAAATGTATTTTAAATTTCCATTTCTAATGATGATTAACTTTGGTGCTCAAAGAGTTTATCAGATGATTTTTTTTTCCTCTAAAAAAAATCAATAAAATAAGTACCTCATTTTATAAATTGAATAAACATTCCAACATTTGATACGAAGTACCATTTTGTTTGATTTATATTTTAAAAGTTTTTTTCAAAATTATTTTTAATTATATTTTTGTTAAGATTATAATTTACAAGCAAACATATTTTTCTTCTTTGTTTAGAAATAGCATACGGATATTTTTTTTCTCTTTCTTTCCACTTTAAATAAATCATGCATAACTTTTAAATATATAAACTGACTAAAATACATAAAATAAAAGTTCATACTTACAACTCCCTGTCTAGTCCTCAGTTTGAATTCATATTTTGTCAAAAAATTTGTTTTCAATATGGTCTCATTTTTTCCTTTCCAGTATGAAATACAGCAATTTTCAATCTATGGAGAGATAAAGAAAAATTGTACACAAAGAGTAAAATTTCTTATTCCATGGTTTAAAAATGAACTAGCTTTTAATCTTGGTCAATTCAATCAGTGTTATAATTTTTTCAGCTTTTTCTTTAATTTGACAGGTGTTAAATGTTGAAGTCTTTACTCTGACTTTTTTTTTGATATTCCCCTGCTACAAACTCTGTTAAGGTATTTATACCTTATATTTTATAGAATTGTAGTACAATTAAAAACGATCCAATAACAGGATAGTGTGCATATAATTAACACTTCTCTCCCTATATTCATTGGTTACAATTACTCAAACTGTTCAGAAGTATTTTAAATCATTATACAAATATATTTATTAATTGACTATAAATATTAGTTTAAAACACTTATAATTTACTCTTTCCACACATATTCATACCCCAAAACTAATAATAATTCTATTAAATTATTATTTTATATTATTGAAAATTTACAATATGTGTGAAATATCTTTTACACTCAAGCAGATTTTCTAGTGTATCTTAAACTGTCTAGGTATTTATCACTCTCAGAATATTTAAGGATATATTTCACTGAATTTTAAAGGAACACAGTAGCATCCACTATAACATGCCATTGATGTAATTCACTGATTTTAATATTTTCCAATTGTTATTAATTAATTTTTTTTTCAGAAATGATCATTTAAATAAGGTTTGATATACTCAAGTCCAATCATATGGCTAATATATATATATATATATATAACGCCACCTATTGATCATAAATACAAGCGTTAGCAAGTTTACCTTGTTTTTTGTTTTTCATAAATGTACTTTTGAGGTTTTCTTGCAATGATATATATTGCAGAGGCTTCTACTATGTGGTGATACTGAACTGATATCAGACCCATATAGCTATCTGGCTTGCTATGCTGAGTTTGAAGACATTACGTGTCTAAAAAATTCACGCTTGCAAGCTGAATAGAAATTGTTTCATAAACGCTCAGAGTTAGTGTTTAAATCTAGTTTTGTATTCCTATCCTTCACTGATGATAGCAAATTAGCTTGACATCATAATCTGAAGGTGGAACTAATGATTGAGATGGTGAATGCTTACTCTGATGTTTATGTAAACAAACATATGCTTTGATGATGTTTTTTGGTAAAACGCCATCTATTGAACATATATATATATATATATTAATGGAACCGCAGGGTATAGCATAAGATGATGTGAATATGACTCATTATTTTGATGGTTTGAATACAATGTGTCAACCAACCCACAACAAGTTGTATCCTAAATCCATGGTTCAATGTCCTATTTGATGCACCAGATATTATCAAGGAAGAACATCTCACTACTGTCAGACCTAGGCCTTCGAATAGAATGCAAAAGAAGACATAATGAAATACCTAGTTCCAAATTACATCTACTTTTAGTATACTAACTTATAATTTACTTACAAAATTTAGTGTAACTTAGCCTAATGCATATTCATTACATCTCCTTTTTTGGGCCACTTTATACCACATAATTCAAATTCAGGGAGTTCTTGCAGTCAGCTCTCTTCGGGGATAAACCTACTTAATTATTGACCAAATATGCCTATATATAAGCATAGATAGGAAATATTAATGATGATGAATCAATTAAGAGACCAATACATAATGATAATGATGATCATTCATCATCAAACCTTTAATGGTGTAAATTTTTAATGGTAGTGATGATGAAACTTTCAATAATATGAATGTGTAATGATGATGATGATCAAACAGAGATCATATTGGTTTAAACAACTTAATACATTTACTAATAATCTAAACATATAATAATAAATATTTACAAAAAAAATATTAATTTAACAACAATGGTCTATTATCATTTTGATGGCTTAAGACAATAAATTAATCTTTATTTACACTAGCGAAGCAAATAATTGAAAGTACAGTATATACAAAATGATATTAAATAATTCACTGTATATATATATATATAAGACAAAAAGAAAAGCAAAATCAGAGTTCAATAATTCTAAATCTACCCCAGTAATATAATAGAGAATATTTTTAGGGTGGGGTAAATATATTTATAACTATTGTTTTAATATATATATATATATTCCCACTTCTATCTATATGTGTATGTAAGTCATAATAAAATTAATGAAAGTTAAGAAAAAGACCATTTACTCAAGTGGATTAATTATGCACTCAGAAATAAAACAATTAGAAGTAGATATTATTAAAACTTATTAGTAATTAATATAGTTTTGTTTGTTCTAAAGTTGCACTTACTGTTAATTATATAAAAACCCTTACTTGAGGTCACTTTGATAGATCAGTGTTGAATTTCCAGAGGTATCTGTAAATTTACTTTTATTAATAACTATACATATTTATTGAATATGATCCCATTTTTAAAATACATCAACATATGATGCATATCCATTCATTGCTCCCACTTTTAAAATGCAGATGATCGAATTTGAAAATGAATCTTGAATACACAATAAAAAAAATTACAATACATGAAAATTTCAAATAGAAATAATAAAAACAAAAAAAAATCATGTGAATAAAAAAAAATATTTATATATATTCCGAGGAAAACCAGCACTTTGTTCACAGATAAGAGTTTATAAACTTAAATGTCAATCTTCATGCACCATGTTCATGTTCACCAACTCTGCATATATATTTATATATTTCAAGCTACTTGCTTAAAACAAACACATACCAATTATCTTTTCCGAACAAATATAAATCCATTGAAAATGACAGCATTTTGTAAAATAGACATTTTGATTGAAAATTATATAATGACATTGTAGATAACTTTGGAAATGTCTACAGTATTTGTTTTTTATCCCATGTACAGTGTAATGATCATATTATCAATCACTATTAATTATATTGTGGCTTGAATAGATATAAGAAAACGGCTTACAGAAACAATTAATTTGTAGTATTTTTTTCATGTTTTTTTCTTCTTATTTTCAAAACAACAAATTTAAACTTGCAGAATAAATTGAATCACTAGTTCATTCCTGCTAATTATAAATTGAAGTTTAAATTTCTAGTTTCTTTTTATTCAAATTATAAAGATTTTATACTACTTTTAAACTATACACATTAAGATTTTACTGTTTGTAAACACCATTGTATACAAAATATGTATTCAAGATTTAAAAGTACAATTGATTTGTCCAATTTTATATTATTTAATGCTTGTCTTTCTTTCTTTGAAATATTATTTTTTAGGAAGCTTAGCTTTTTTAAAAACATTGCAAATCTCTTCTCTAGCCAAATCAGCCAAAGAAGAATCTATTTTATCAAGAGCTGATTCAACATTACAAACAATTTTCTCAAAAAATATCTGGGGAGGTGTTAAAGCAAAATAAAAACCTTTTTCTAAAACCAAAACTTCATTTGCAGAGAGGGCTTTCTTAGATAAATTATAAACGGTTTTTTGTTTTGGATACATAATCTTTACAGACAAGTTTTTGGTACTCCTATCAGCTCACCTATCTCAGGAGTAATAGCTGATTTATTCATGGAAAATATAGAAACTCATGTTTTAGAATCATCATCTTTAAAACCTCTTATTTGGCTCAGATACATAGATGAAACATTTGTCATACGGCAACATGGAAAAAATAAATTAGATGATTTTTTTCTTACCTTTACATAATATGCATCATCATATTAAATTTACAAGGAAGACAGAGTCTGATGGAAAACTACCTTTTCTTGATGTTCTAGTCACCAGAACACCAAATAGTTTATCTTTTTCGATTTACAGAAATAATACACACATCAACAGATATTTACATTTCCATTCTCATCGTCACCCAACTCAGATAGTTTCTGTATCCAAAACTCTTTTAAATAGAGCAATTAGTCTTTCAGATAATTCACATCTGAAAGAAGAAATAAATCATATTAATAGTGTTTTATTAGCAAATAGTTATAGTTATAAATTTATATAAAAAAGCCTTATTTCAAGCCCAAAATGGGCATAATAGAAAAAAAGATGATAAATCAGCTATTAGGATTTGTGTTCTATATGTATAAGGAACTACAGACAGTATTGGACATATATTGAAACGCCGTAATATATATACAGCTTTTTCTACTCATCAAAAGATCAGCAATATAATAATCAAGCCTAAGGATTCAATCCCTCTTGAATCTCATGGTGTTTATCAAATCTCATGTAAAAATTGTAAACTTCTTACATAGGTATGAGTAATTGTCGCATCAGTGTTAGGAGAGATAAGCATGCTAATGCAGTTAAACAACTCTCATCATCATCAGCACTCTCACTCCATACTATAGATTCAGGTCATAACATTGATTTTTCTAGTACCAGGATCATATCCATATGTGATAATCTCTACCAGTACAAAATTAGAGAAGCCATTGAGATACTTAAAAGGCCAGATTGTATCAATAAGTGAGATGATACATGCAAATTTCCTCCTATTTGGAAATAATTTTTTTAAAAAACATTCTTAAATTTAACATTTTTCCTATTGGTGGAACTTTATCATTTATTCAAATCACTGATTGTAGCGCCTGTACAACTGTCTTTCTACCTCTCATCACCCAGTGGATGACTTGTGTGACCAAGTCAAAATGTCGGAATATTAATATTTAAAAATTGTTTAACACGGATGAACCCACAATATATGTCGTTTATATATGCAACCTTTGAAAATTTTCGTTTCAACACACACACACACACACATATATATATATATATATGATTATAATTGTAACCATCATTTAACAATTCATTCAAATATATATTTCAGTCAAGCAATGGTGGTTGATAGGTTAGGTTCATCGATGGTCGTTTTACATGCAGTTGTCCCAGGTTAGTGGATTCACTTCCTGGCTAATGCTATGATACAGGAGAAACAAAATATATACATATTTCATATTTTAGCCTTTATCCAATGAATATTTGCAAAAAGTATTATTTCTAAATAAAAAAGACTTTAAACCTGTCATTTTATGTGACAATGAGACTCTTGATTTATATAGAATATGACCTCTTTTTACTATTAGTTTAATGATCATACAGTAATCTAGCATACACTGATTTCTAGTTATTTTAAGATCAATAAACTGAAAGCACATTAACTTTTCATCTGTTTTTTTTATCCATTTTAAGCCATTTAAATGAATTTAGTTATTTGAATAACTATTTAATTGTATTTGACTTGCCACATCCAAACGCATCATCAACCTATCATTAATACACAGTGATATATAATTTTTGATAATGTTTTTTAGAATACTTTCTTCTTATGTAGAAATTACAAAATTACATATTTGAGCAACAATCGGTAAATGCCTTGGCCAGCCTTTGCCCATTTTATAAAAATCCTTAAAAACTGCCTACATATTTTTGTCAATAAACTTAATGTCTCAGTTATAAATTTTATTATTTTTATGTTAATATCTTTTTGACTTAACACATTGGAAATAATTTCAATAGACGCCATTTTGATCAATAGAATTCATTTACATCTAGAGTACATAAACGTCATTAACATCCATCTTAATGTTACAAATTTTACTGACAAAATCAAATGATGAACACATTGTATATTTAATAAAACCAGGTATTCTTGTAGCATTTTCTCAATTAATCAACACATTTCATAATACCCCTCCCAAAAAAATCAACGATTAAACATAATGGGTCATTCTCTTTATGCAGTTTTATATTTTAAAAAAAGTATATTGGTACATATTGCAGTATAAGCAAAAATTTTATAGTAAGTACTATTATCAATCACATTATTTTTAGCTTTTTTAAAAATGTTATTAATAAATTGAATATATAAATTTTCGATATTTACTTTATCAACTTTCATAAAATTACGCTTATTTATTTGACTAATAACTTTGTCTTCATAATCAGATTTTATTACTGAACACGTTCTTAATCCTTTATTTTCTTTTATACAAACTAAATTATTATCACATGTATTTTTTTTTTTAATTTGCATATTTGTACTTTGCAGCCATAGTTCGTTTTATATTTTTTTTTTTCCTTTACCCTTTTTACTAAATCTTTACAATCTTTTAAATCACTTATAGTTATTGTTAAAAAAAATTAAACCAAAAATTTCAATTCTAGATCAATGACTTCCCATTGACCATCAAGATGTTTTTAAAGGGTTAGTTGACAAAGACTACAAGAATAGTTGAAAGCATTCCTAAGTGGATACAATTTAAATGTATATCTAACATTGCATTGTGTTTATAATTATATAGAATATTATATCTATCTATCTATCTATCTATCTATCTATCTATCTATCTATTTATCTATCTATCTATCTATCTATCTATCTATCTATCTATCTATCTATCTATCTATCTATCTATCTATCTATCTATCTATCTATCTATCTATCTATCTATCTATCTATCTATCTATCTATCTATCTATCTATCCATCCATCCATCCATCTATCTACCTACTATCTATCCATCGATCCATCCATCTGTCTGTCTATCTGTACATCCATTCATTTGTCTGTCTGTCTATCTATCTATCTGTCAGTCTGTCTATCTATCTATCTATCTATCTATCTATCTATCTATCCATCTATCCATCTATCTATCCATATATCTATGCATCCATCCATTTATCCATCTATCCATCCATATATCTATCTGTCAATCTATCCATCTATCTATCCATCCATTCATCTATCCATCTATTCATACATCTATCCAGCCATCCATTTATCCATACATCTTCCTTCCATCCATCCATCTATCCATCCATTCATCAATCCATCCATCTATCCATCAATCCATTCATCCATCCATCTATCTATCTACCTACCTACTATACATCTATCCATCCATTTATCTATCTACCTACCTATCCATCTATCTATCCATCTATCCATGTATCCATTCATCTATCTAAAACAATTCATTAGAATAAAACTGCAACATTTTAAGAAATGCCTATATAAATTTGAAGATTAATATCCTTTGCTATAGCCAGCTTCGGCATATTCCGCCATCTTAAGTAGCAAATATGTTAATATTTAAATATTATTAAACTCTCACACCGGTAACACTTCCACGTGAATTACCTACTTTCCATAAATTGTGAATATTAACACAATTACATTGTTTATTCAATACATTATCCATACTATTTATAAAATAGGACTCCTAATTTTTCTTTTATCCAAATCATTTTCCATATGCAAAATAAAAACTCTATGAATCACTGCATGTTTTGCAAAAACATATTTATACCTATCTGCAGGACAACACAACTTATTATATTATAATTCATACTCCCTATTCCTCTTTTTCAATGCACATTTAGTCTGCCCGATGTAACTATATCCACAATGACATACCACTTAAAATAAAATATAAATAATATTTAAATATTAATATATTGCTACTTAAGATGGCGGAATATGCTGAAGCTGGCTACAGCAAAAAATATTAATCCTCAATTTTATATAGGCATTTTTTAAAATTTTGTAATTTTATTCCAGTGAATTGTTGTATTATACTTATATTATTTGATTTTATATATATATATATATATATATAAAATCAAATAATATAATTCGTATATATATCACTAATATATATATATATATATATATTAGTGAGAACAACGAAGACAACCACAAGTAAGTCCCATTAATATCTGCATTAAATTTATTTATTTTTATTTTTTATTCTATTTATTGTTATTATAATGTTCAGCTTATGTTTAATCCTAATTTAATTTAATTGATTCATTTGTCATCTGACATCATATATCAAGAAATAAATGAATACATATTCTTTATTTATATATTTTAATAAAATTCAAAATGTATTTTTAATATTCGATGCTGATGATTACTCCAAGACCAATATTTGCAATACCAGGCCAGATCATGTAGAACATAAGTTACTCCTGATAAAATTGGCATGAAATAAATATACACACCAAGCAACACTGCATATAAACTGAGCACATTATACAAACAAATATCTAAATAAAATATATTTACAGTGGCATAATTGTCAGAGACGTTATAATGCACCTTTAGACTAATTATGCTTACATTACAGTCTCTATCATAATAATTTGTGGAAATTTTCTATAAAATGTGATTACAAATTAATGCTAATAATTGCTTTAATAAGCTATTTTTTCTCCATTTATTAAGTATTAGTTTAGAGGATTGGTGGAAAATATTTTAGTAATTTCCATACCCAATGTTTATTTTGATTCATTTTAAACATTAATCTTTCAATCACTTTTTATAATTTTAACTGCATTATATGATAAATCATACTTACAATTGATTAAAACTCTAACATTTAATAAATCCTGAATAATTACAATACTATTATTTACATCATTCGCTTCTATATACATAAAATCTAACAGTAATCAAAACTACAACTAATTTATTTATAAATAAATTAATGTGAATTTCAAAGCAGACTGTTAATTTAAATCTCTAATAATTATTCGGACACATTATTTTGATATTCTTAACATTAACTTTTTTATATGCGCTTATTTTTGTTTAAAATAAATATTACCAGTGATGATATATATTTTATATATTTGTTGATAATTTCACATTAAAAAACATTATTCTTTTTCAAAGAAAATAATATTTTGATAAATCATCACATATATGTTGTAACGTTAAACCTGATGATGCTGGGGAAATGATGAATATAATCTGAATAAAATGTATCTCAATTGTTGGTCGCCATTTTATAATGGAATCAATCAATCAATCAATCAATAGTATTCTGCCCAATAGACATGTCCAGAGAGTAGTCACAACATAAATTCATCCATTTTTCCATTCCATTCTCTTCATTTTCCATTTCTTCAATTTCACATACATCTTTCCATATAATGTCAATCCCTTCTAACCTTTCTTTTTATTTTAAGTCACTATTCTTTGCAAACCATTTTTCATTAAACTATAATCTCTTCTCCACATTTTCCTAATCCAGTTTATCTTTCTATTTCTGATATTCTTAATTAATCTTCTAAAATCTTTTCAAAAGGTCTTCATTTGTTAGTTTACTCAACCAACTTATTGTTTTCCAATTTTCTCCATATCCACATCTCAAAAGTTTACCTTGTGTCTTAATTCTATTACTCAATGTCCATGTCTCACAACCATACATTAATACACTCCACACATAACATTTACTTAATCTCTTTCTTAATTCTCTTTCCAAAGATCCACAAAATATCTTCTTTCTCTTCACAAATGTCTCCTTTGCCAATGCTATTCGTCTTTTAACTTCATCTTCACTTCTTCCATTCTCACTCAACAAACTACCCTAATATCTAAATACTGTCATTTGTTAAACCATGTCATCATGGATTCCAATTGGATGTCTTTTTTATTATTCAATATCCATAAACACTTAGTCATTTCAATATTAATCTTCATTCCATATGCCCTACATTCTTCCAATTTATTTAATATATTCTGAAGACCTTTTTTGCCCTAGCATTAAAAGACATATTATCTGCAAATCTTATATATTTTAATACTCTCCCTCCAACATTTGCTACTACACTATCCAAATAATTATTTAGTATGTCTTCTAAGTAAATATTAAACAGAACAGGTGACATACTCTAGCCTTGCCTAACTTCATTTTTATTCACTTCATCAGTCACATTACTTCCAAATCTAACTCTATTCTTTGACCATTATATTTAGCCAATATTAATTGTATTTCTTTCCAAAATACTCCTTTATCTTTTAAGATGGACATCCGTTTATTCCATACTACTTTATCAAATGTCATTTCTAAATCCACAAATCATATACTAATTCTTTTATATTTTTAAATATATCTTTCAGCAATTATCCTAGCAGTAAACAATAGCACCTCGTGTTTTTTTTTTATTTTCCCAAAACCAACCTGTTTTTCTTCACTATAATAATCTACCTTCTTAAAAATCGTTTGAGTTAAAATCCTCAAACTTTAGAAGCATGAGACAACAAACTTATTGTTCTATACTCTTCACATTTAGCCACTTTCTTCTTTTTAACAATTGGAATCAATATAAAAAACCCTTAGTTCATTAGTGAGGGTTCTTTGCCCTAAGTTGTCTGTTGGGTGCACATAATTTTAATACAACAGACAAGTGTTATGCAAACGTTAAGTCAAATCTATTATTTTATTTTATGGCAAAAGTATTTCCAAAGTGAGATATTAACAGTTGCTATATCTAATTTAGTTGTAAATATAAGCACTTATAAAATATAAGCAGTAAAATAAATGAAACTAAAACAATGATAAGCCACAACTATGCAAATAATAACACTGACATACAATAACTATCTCAGCTGATAGAAACTGTGGGGATTTGTGAGTTTATTTACTTATGATGGATCTTCAATTTTATTTTTTAAGAAGCATATTTTAAACATTTTAAAAATATTTGTAATGAATGAGACATTTCCCGGTTATAAATGAATCCATCCCCATAACAAAACATTTTGTTAGCAGAGCATAATTCAGCACATTAAAACATCATTAGGAACATTTCTATTAACTTCATGGCATTAATTGATAAATTAATATTTTCACATTTTCTTTTAATAGCAACTTATATTTCCTCAAAAATTTGAATTGAAGAGTTCCAGCATAGCAAACATTTAAAATGATTTTAATTCCTGTAGTATATGTTTCCTTTTCATGTACCAAAAACTATTTTTAAAGCAGCTTAATTATTTAAACACTTTTAAAATTATTTTTTAAAAAAGTGATATGCATTTTAAACTTTAAATATACAGTTCAATAATTTATGCATTTCACTTTTCTTCTTTTAAAACCTCTCTTGTCATGAGATAGCTAAGCCATATAAAAACTAAAAAAAATGTTCTGCATAATTTCAATAATATTTGTCAATGAATATAAGAATTGCTTTTCTTTTAAACTTATTATGATATTAATCTTGTTCAATTGACTTATACTAAAAATAAAAATTCTCTGTAGCATTTGTCTAGAATTAAGAAAACTTAATTTCAAATCAGTAACAAAAAGGAAAGGGCTTGCTAAAAATTTACCTACGTTCATTGTAAACTTGAGAATAACTAAATTTCAATTAAACAATTTTAAGAGAAATAATAAAAATTATATAAAAAATATACTTTACAATTTTAACTTGCGCCAGCACATCAGAAAAAATTCAAGCCAGACCAGAAGAATTAGAAGAGAAGAAAGGAACAAATGAAGAATGAACCACTTAAAATAAAACAAATTTTCTTTTTATAATATTTTTTTCTTTATTATCATTTTTTAACAGTCAGTCTCTTATAAATCCCCAATAAATAATGACTATTATTTTAATCACTTATTTTTTTAAAATTCAATTATAAGGTAAGTCAATCAAAATAATCTCATTATTTTATTCTAGATATTTCAAAAATGACATATGATTTAACAAACTTAATTTAGAAGAAAGTTAATAAAATTATCTTATATAAAAAATAATCATATCATTTTATCACCTCCTGATTGATATACTATAGAATATTTATTTACTAAAGTTTAAATTAATAAGTATTTTATTCATTAAATTACTTTAGCTAATATTATAATTATTTACTTACATACACACACACACACTATCTCTCTCTCTCTCTCACACACACATATATATATATATATATATATATATATATATTAAAATAAGTTTAAATAGCTCAAAATATAACCTTTAATTAATTGTAAAACATAATTTATCTGCATTGACGCACACAGACTCATTCACATGACAAAGGATATGATGTTCTATACTTTAAATTAATTTATTATCTACTTTTAATAACTAATTTCCACTTATTACAACTACCAAATAAAATATTTAAAGATATTAAATATTAAAATAACTTTTACAAATCTTATAGCTGAACTATAAGAAATTAATATTTTAACTTTTATTCTACTATTCTAAAATCTATCGAAATTACCTTTAAATTAACTTTACATTCTCTACTCTCTTCTGTCTTATAATTAATTTACTATACTATTAGAATACTATTTTCTGGCACACATTTTAATATAATACTGTTATTTTATTAGGGAATACAATTATTAAAAGCAATATAAACTATTATGCTTAGGATAAACATAAGAAAACTTATCTGCTTTGCATAGAGGCTGTACTAAAATGTTATAAAACAAAATTATTGTTCATTTCATATTTTACTTATTAGTTAACTATTTTTGTTAAAACTCAAGTAAACATAAATTTGTTATTTTAAGATAAGCAATGGGAGCAAGTGTGAAAATACTTGGTCGCTATATATATATATATAATTAGTTTCCAACCAGTAACCACCTAAACATTCACAGTAAATATAGCAACCAATATCTCTAACTGCTGTCAAGGCAACCTTCACATATATATATATATATATATATATATATATATATGTGAACACACACATATATATATATATATATATATATATATATATATATATATATATATAAATGTGTGTGTGTGTGAACAAACTCTACATGGAATTTCATATACACCATAAGTCTCCAAAGAAATTTTGTCTTTAGGAAGTGTAAATATTTCATTATTTTTTTTTAAAAGTAGTGTAAACTGTGTGAATATTATTATTCTTTAAAATGTTACCAATTTTATCAGTTACTCCTTTAATATATGGCAAAATTGTCTTAATTTCAGATGTATCAACATATTATATATATATATATATATATATATATATCTTAGGGCTTATTATATATATATATATATATATATATATATATAATAAGCCCTATTAATAATGCTGTAATTAAACATTTATAGTTCTTAAAGACAATATTTTATTGGAGTGTCATAGTGTATATGAAATTCCATGTAGGATCTGTTCACATACATATATTGGACGAACTAATCCTAGAAAAAATATTAGAAAAGAAGAACACATTTTGGCAGTCAGAGAAAAATCCAATTCATCAGCTATTTATTCTGACAAAAAATTAACTAATCAAGATATCAATTTTCATAAAACAAATATTCTAGCAAAGTTTGAACAATACGACCAGAGATTGCTAAGAGAAGCTATAGAGATTTTTTAAAGGCCCAATAGCATAAATGAAAGGTGTGAATTAACCCCCCCCCCCCCCCCCCCAGAAAAAAAATAAAAAAAAAAAAAAAAAAAAAAAAAAATTTAAAAAAAAAAAAAAATTAATTTTAAAAAAAAAAAAATTTTTTTAAAAAACCAAAACTCACACAAAAAAAAAAAATAATAATTTTTTAAAAATCGAGTGAATAAATTTTAGAAAAAATTTTAAAAAAAAAGCCTTTTCCAGTTTTTGAGTCAATAAAAAAAATTTTTTTTTTTCAAAACAACCAAGAAAAAATAGCGGTTAAAAGGTTAAAGAAGTTTAACAACATTTGAAAGAAATTATTGGAAGACAAAATAAAATTTAAAATTTTTCAACCAAAAGAATTTAAGTATGATGAAAAACAAAAAAGATTTAACGATTTTAAATATCACACACATTCCTATGATTTGAGAAAGAGAATGCTTTGAGGAAGGTATTTGTTATTGAACTGAAATATCAGCCATTTAGCTATTTTACCAGACCAGAATATCCCCAAAATAATAATAATAATATGAAATCATATATATATAAATATATATATATATATAATTTTGAACTGGCTATTTTGAAATACACACTTTAATGCATTTATACACCTGGGTCTTATTTTACGCATAGACAGGTTCCTCAGAAAACATGCGCAAAAGCAATCGTGCAAAAATAGACATAACATACCATGAAAAAGAAGGATAAGGACTGTGATTTTTTAAAAATTGCGTAAAAGCAAAGCACCAACGTAAAATTACTTTAAAATTTGCGCAAAAAAATAAGGAACTAAAATATTACTAATAAAAAATTCCAAATTTGAAAAAATATGATACAAGACAAACTTTGTTTAACTATAATATTTAATTTTATTCAAAATAATATATTTTTATGCATAATTTACAGTACAGTAATTTACATTTTTATACAGTTTTAATTATTATCGCTATTTGCTGATAAACAGGTTCCTTTGCAAAACTGGTAAAAAATCAGATTCTTCACAAGAGGCAATACAACTAGCGCCAATTTCACTTATTTTTGCCTTTAATTTTTTAATTTTCAATTTAAAAATCAAATTTTATTTCACATCACATTAATTTCAGGTCACCTTAAGTAATTTTAAATTGTTGACTACAAATAAAAATCAGATTTTAACTTTTAATTGTCAAATTTAATTGTGCCCACTGCTATTACTCACCTTTTAAAAATAAACTTGCAGACACTAAATGATTAATAATTGAATATGTTCTTTTTTAAAAAGCAAAAACAGAATGTGATTTAAAATGCAAAATTAACATGCACAATGTTTGAACAAATTTACATTATAATCTTGGAAAATTTAATGTGTGTATACATAAAAACTGGAAATCATGATTTTAATTTCATTATTGCTTAAAATCTGACTATTATAAAGCACTGAAAAGATTGAAATTACTAAGATGAAAGTTGAATTCCAATAATGTGCTATTGCTTTCAATATAATCTAAGTGCACAAAATTTATTATTTAAAGTAATAGTGCATTATCGGAGTTCGACTTCCGGTGAAACACGTATCGCATAACTTCAAAATCGTGTTAAATAAGTCAACATAAAAAAGCCCCAGGTGTATATATATATATGTGTGTGTGTGTGTGCATGTGTGTGAGAGAGAAAATTTGATTTGGACTGACTGATGAGTGCTGCTTCAGATGAAATACATATATTTGAGATCACTTATCTTTTTTACATATATGTGGTCATTTGTTTTGATGTGATAAGATGTAGTGGATAACTAAAGGAAACATTGAATGTCTGGTTTCAAATCTCCACTAGTTATATATATATATATATATATATATATATATATATATATATATATATATATATATATATATATATATATATATATATATATATATATCAAAACTACCCCAACTCCAAAATTCAACCAGACCAGCATAAAAATAATATTAAAACACTACCAAAGGGTTTCACTGCTACAAGCAGACTTCTCAAGTGTAAAGAACTACAAAAACTACACAATATATATAATATTAAACATTACCCACAAATCCATTCACTTCCCATCCACCCTTAATATTAAATGAACTCTTAAATAAATTAATTGCTTCAGAATAATAAATTTTCAATAATAAAGATTCTTTAATTCTTCTTTTGATTTTATTTCTCTCAAAGAAGACAACCTTAGCTTCATCAAAATCAAAAGAAGAATTAAAGAATCTTTATTATTGAAAATTTATTAATCTGAAGCAATTAATTTATTTAAGAGTTCTTTTAATATTAAGGATGAATGGGAAGTGAATGGATTTGTGGGTAATGTTTAAATAATAATATATATATATATATATATATATATATATATATATATATATATATATATATATATATATATATATTTATATATATATATATATATATACTTGAGAAGTCTGCTTGTAGCAGTGGAACCTTTGGTAGTGTTTTAATATTATTTTTATGCTGGTCTGGTTGAATTTTGGATTTGGGGTAGTTTTGATTATATATTGACTAGCTTGGCTTTATGCTTGTAATGTTTATATATATATATATATATATATATATATATTGTAACATATATATATATATATATATATATATATTGTAACAGACGTAAGATTTCTAGATTCGCATATACTGACCACAAGGGAATCCACTAGTCTGAAAATCGGAACTAGACATTTATTTTAAGGGTGGACAGGATATGAGAACCGAATTGTGCTGAACTAAACTTAGGGAGAAACGAGAGATCTCAAATTGTTTATACAATTGAGAAATAAAAGTACCAAGACAAACATCAACCAAATTACATTTAAACAAATTTTAAAATTTTATTAATAGAAGACTTATAAGAAAAGTTTTTAAGTTGACAAAGATTAGCTCAGTCGTGTACCAGAAAGACTGAACACAATGCTCTGGCAGATCTACTGATATTCTAATAATGAATTCTAAAGGGAGGAAGTAACTTTCATTCAGCAGAGGATTAACCCAAACATTGGTTTTCCCATTCAGATACTTAAACAATACATTATTAAAACAAATCAATGAAACCAGTGCCAGTGAGCTTTCTGAGGCCTGAAAATGTGTTGGGACTACAAATATCATATGCCAGTAGAAACTGCATCTATTATTGTGTTTAAAAAAGATGATTGATCTACCTCAAGAACAACAGAAAAGCATGAATTAAAATGAAAGGAAAGCAAACAATTAATATTGGTGAATTCCTCAACTAAATGATTGGTGAAAACTACTTTAAAAATAATAATTAAAGGTCTCAATAGGAGACAAGCAAATAATTATAAATGCAGTTATGTCTGCCCCAGCATTTAAAGAAAATGGATTACAAATAATTATAATTAAGAAATCAATTTAGGAAACAAGTTTTGATTACACACTCTGATAAATTTAAAACCATACAAAATAAATCTATCAGAGAATGCACTTGAGTACGAAAATATTAAAGCTTTAAATACTTTAGCAGTGAAAGACTCTCTCACTTGTAATTTACAAAGATATAAATATTATCTTCCTGCTGATGACTTATAAAATTACAAAGAAAAACAATTCTAGTTTCCCCTTTCAGAGATATAAGAAACAAAATCCCACCTGTGGAAAACTAGGACAATAAAGTATGAGAAGTCACCAGCCAATAGATTTTGTTGGCTAGCAAAAGCACAAATATAGTATTTAAAATCAATTATTGGCTACTAAGATAATTACAGGTAAGCATTTAAAATATACACAACCACTAAAGCATTTATAAAAGGTTAGACATAAAAATATAAAACCCACTTGTCAGTCTCCAATAAACAAAAATTAAAATCAAGCTTGAAATCTTAAAACTATGATTCCAAGATAGGCTACACAATACAAGAAAACACATCAAATATTAAATATGAGGCTAAATGTTGCTTATGAATATAATTAGATTGAGCAGAGATTTAATTAAGAGAAATTTACCCTGGAAATAATGAAAGAAAATTTTAGATTACAGTAAAGCACACTTCGCATAGAGTGTGCATGTTTATTTTAGTCCATTTTCAGGTCCTTTGACAGTGGCAAGGTAGAGGAAGTGAAGTATTGTTTACTTTAGGTGTTCATAACATGATTGAAAGAGATTTGGCAGGCATTGATCCATCTTTTGAGTTAAGTTAGCAAGACATCCTGATGATGGCAAAACTCAGAGTGGTATAATTTGACATCTTATACAGCCCAAAGTCTGTTAACAATTGCAAGTTTTAGCAGGAATTAGAAGTCTGAACTGCTACCCACAATGGTATAACTCTCTAGCAGGCAATAATGAAAGTGTCCACAGAATACTGAATCTCTCACTATTAAAAACAGCTTCTCCATCCTGAATCAAAAGCAACAACCAACTCTCTAAAATGGCGGGACTATTTATCTTGCTACATTTCCCTTGAAAACACTTTCCTTGTTTTCAAATTCTGTGCCTTAGGCAGGGCAAATATTAATCTCTAGCTCAATCTAATCTAATAATTCTACCCATGGATTATTTTGAGCAAAAACAACAACAAAAAATTATATCTCCACTTTTAGTCTGAACTTTAAAATAATTAAAATAAAAGCAATAGGAATGTAATTAGCTAACCAGCTTCTTTTTAATCAAATTGATTAAAAAAAAATAAAAACAAGCGGTATCATAAAACTATTTTAAAAACAATTTTATAAAAATTAAAATGATCTATTTTAAATAGAAATGAGTAGGTGTTTTAATACACATACTCTTTTTAAATGAAAAAAAAATTTAACGTTAGATAAGATTTAACAAAAATTAAGTTTTTAATTTTGGCAGTGAAACCCTTAAATCAGATATCAATCTGGTTCAATATATATATATATATATAAAATAGAATCAACAATCATAACATATATACCTACAATAATGTTTTTAAAATCAATAAAATAAGTTTCACTTCATGAAGCATTTCTTTAAACTGTAGATATATACATAGATGGATGGATAGATAGTTAGATAAAAGTATAGGTAGATTAATTGGTTGATAGATAGTCAGATAAGTATATATATATATATATATATATACATGTAAACATATAGATAATACATACACATGTAGATAGATAGATAGATAGATAGATAGATAGATAGATAGATAGATAGATAGATAGATAGATAGATAGATAGATAGATAGATAGATAGATAGATAGATAGATAGATAGATAGATAGATAGATAGATAGATAGATAGATAGATAGATAGATAGATAGATAGATAGATAGATAGATAGATAGATAGATAGATAGATAGATAGATAGATAGATAGATAGATAGATAGATAGATAGATAGATAGATAGATAGATAGATAGATAGATAGATAGATAGATAGATAGATGTATGAATATATATAATTAAATAACCTATATTTTACATTTTTTACATATGCATTAGGACCAACAACAAGAACAACTACAAGTAAGTCCTACTCATATCTCTATTAATTTTGATTTTTTATCATTTCATATTTGTATTTATGTATTGTGACCTTTTGGTTTGGCAACAGAAATATTAATTGGAATTGTGTCATGCTATATCAGTAACATCTGATATTATTTTATTAAAAAAATGAAATAACATGAAATTTTTAAAATTTTTTATTTATGATTTAAAACTATGATTAGAAGTACTTGTAAATGTAATTTTTAAAAAAAATATTGGATGTTTAGTATCTTACTTCAGGGTATAATCAATGATAGGATTGGGGCATGGCTTGTTATGAAAATGGTCAGTTTAGTTTGAGTTAATGCTAATTTGTTTTATTTGTTCACAATGCACTATTGAGATTTGTTTGAGTGATTTTCTAGTTCATTTGCTTTTCATATTTTAATCTATAAGATAAACAGAGAAATATGTTTAACTCATCATCATTAAAATTGTCATTTCAGTCATATCAGTTTAATATCTATAGTACATTATTGGTAGATATTCATGCATTATCCAACTTCATTTTTTATTCATATACTTCATTAAACCATTAAATATCATATTGCATATCCAAATAATTAATTTTACTACTACTAGTTTAAAAACCAACTTAATTACATTTTAAGTGAATTGATGGATAACTGGATTGGTGAATTATTAAACAACAAACATGCTGTAAAATATTTTATTTGTTAAAAAAGTTATTAATTTTATTCTGTGCAAAATATTTAATTCTTAGTTCAATTTAATATTTGATTTTTTTTTATTCTGCTAGACAAAGTGATTTTTTTCTCTACAAGAAAATTTCTTGCACAAATTAAATCTTAATCTCTGTCTGATAACCTTTGAAATTTTAAAACGATTTTGGATTGGAAAAATGAATATTGATGTAATGTTTTAAAATCTATAAAAAAGAGTTAATTACAATTTTTGGTGTCTGCTGACAAATTTCTTACTACAGATTCATCTTCAAGTTAATTTTTATTAACAAAGTTTAATAGTATAATTTTGTTCTTCCAAAGCCAAGTTTTGAAAGTGTAAAGGCATTATTGGTTCCTAAACATAGACGAGTGAACCACCCAAGAGGTATATTGATACTGTTCTTAAGCTAACTATTTAAATTCTTAAACTATCATTTTTATGCATATGTTTTCTTGTGCTATATATTACTTAAATTTAATTGTCAAAACTGAAGAAAGAATGGAAATGTATAATAGTATTTTAAATTTGCTTTATTTAAACTTTAAACATAAGTGGAAAGAAGAAAAAAAAATATTTGTTTGTTTTTTAAAATTATTTTTCTTAAAATTTAAGTATTATCTTAATGGAGCAACTGCATATGTTTATTATGTTGGAAAGATATGCGAACTATTATTAAATATCTCAAAAACATTTTATGAAGAATTTTACTCTAGTTATAAAAGAAAGAGATTTAGAATGATGCATATATATGTCATTTATATTTATTGTTATTATTATTGAAATCTGTGTTTGACTATTTATATTTTTGCCTATTAGAAAATAAGACTAAAGATATTATTTAACTAATTATTTAATTATTCTTCCAAATTACTATAAGAAACGGATTTAGAAAAATTGATAAAATTGAATGTGACTTTATTTATTAGTTGTTCTCTGATTTGCGATGGAAATGCTTTACTTAGAATGTTGCTAACCAGCTCCCTGGTACGATAAATAAATATTATCAGTTCAAATAATTATATACATTCATGAATGGCTCTAAAAATGGAAAATAAATGCTTGAATACATCCCACAAATGAAATATAAATTATTACTTTATTTGTGTCATGATAAAAGAAAATGTTTATTGCTTAATTAATAAAGAAATTATCTTATATAATATTTCTAACTGTTCATTAGCCATGCTAAAAAACATTGAATATACTATTCTGGATCCCAAATCATGTTGTTTTGTTCACCTGCAGGAATGTGTTGTTGTTTTTTGTCAATATTTATCACTGTGTGCTAATAATTTTTTATCATTTAAGATATGACCAAAAGATGTCATTTATAAACTATAATTAACTTTTCATTTTCAACCCAGAAAAGAAGCAAAAAATAATTTTATTCATTTGATATTTCATAGATAGATATTTTAAAAAGTGTTTTATGATTTTATTATTTTATTGTTATATTTATTATGTCTCCAAGAATGTCACACAAATGTATGATATGGGACATATCATACAAGTTATTTATTTTTTTATTATTTTAGTATTAAATTTTATCATGTGCCATATATAAACAGACATGATTGAAAATGGAGAAGTCCATTTAAGGCTAAAAGGGTTGAACAATTATTTTAAAAGAGTTTCCTTATATAAAATCTTATAGTATATCTTTGCATTTTTCAACAGATTAGGAAATAACTATTTTCAATAATTATTTAACCTAGAAAATATAGATTTATTATTTATTTAAACCAAACTTTTACTTTAATTTATGTACTAAATCAAATGTATTATAAAAAAAATTATTTTTTCTTGACATGCCAGTAGAAATTTTTTGTCATGCTTTTCAACCAAAATTAATGTGTTTTTAAGTTATAAATATTATATCAGATATGAAATGTTTATCTATTATTGCTTTTACAGTTGATAATTGAAATTTTTGCAGTAGCTCTTTACCTACTGGGATTTGAATTCTCTGTGTATTATTATGCTTATATATATGTGTATATGATTAAATTCAACCATAATAATATGTAAATTGCAAGTAAAATGATATAAAATCAATCGGTTTTGGAGCAAAAAGATGGTCAATTGATTGGATATATTAGAGATTTATTTAAGTATGAATTTATTGTTCTTTATTATGCTTGTATGGAATTGTATTCAGTGGCTATATAGAGGAAAGTTATTGAGGTTTTATAGTATTTTATGGGATTGAATAATCTCACCTCTTTTGTATTTGAATATTTGACATGGGTAGATTGCCTAGTATATTGTATGTGATCTAGTAATCTTTTCTTTTTGTTATTGAAGTTTTTTTTGATAGGAGTAGATTAAATCTTCCAATTTTAATATTGGATATTATGAATTAGAGTATGTGAAACCAAGTATATTATCTCCCTGATTATTTGATGATGAGATTTATGCCCACCAGTTTATTTAGTCTCAGAAGTAGACTTGGGAGTTATTGAGTTGTTAACTATATGATGTGAATTGTAAAAATATTTTATCCCCATGTGCTTATTGAATGGTATTCCATCTTATACTTACAGACAAGTGCCAGATGATTTATTGATAATAAGATTACTTGAGTGTTGGTTACTCTGATAAATTTGTTATAAGTATTTTATTTAATAGTAATATTTGTAAGGATGTAAAGGTTAAAGAAAAATATGATTTTATTTCTTTGCCATTTAAATTGTATTCTTATATAATGTATGTAGAAATAGTAAATTGTTTGGAAATTAGAAAATTGCTTGGAAAAGAGGTGTTACATTGAATAATTTATTAAATAATACAAAAGAGAGTTTTGATAGAAAGACTATTCCTGGTGTAGTATATTTTATCCCTTGTTTATTTTGTAAGAAGGTTTACATAGGTCAGAGTAGTTTGAGTTTAAATGAAAGAATAAAGGTTCATAAAAGTAGAGTTAAAAATAGATATCTTAGTTCTGCTTTGTATGTCCATGAAAAAGATACAGGCCACACTATTGATTTTGATGAAGCTAAGGTTGTCTTCTTTGAGAGAAATGAAATCAAAAGAAGAATTAGAGAGTCTTTATTATTGAAAATTTATTATTCTGAAGCAATTAACTTATTTAAGAGTTCTTTTAATATTAAGGGTGGATGGGAAGTGAATGGATTTGTGGGTAATTATTAATATTGTATACATTGTGTAGTTTTTCTAGTTCTTTACACTTGAGTAGTCAGCTTATAGCAGTGAAACCTTTGGTTGTGTTTTAATATTATTTTTATGCTGGTCTGGTTGAATTTTGGATTTGGGATAGTTTTGATTTTATATTGACTAGTTTAGCTTTATGCTTGTAATGTTTACATTTTAATGAGTTTCTTTGCATTTAAGAGTAGATTTGTTGATGTAGTTTAAAGTTTTTTTTTTCTTTTATTATTGATATTTTATTATTGATATATTTTTTTGTTTTTTTCTTATTGATATATTTGAATTTCATTTATGTATATTATGTTTGTTGTTTGGGTTGAAAGAGTATATATATATATATATATATATATATATATATACTCTTTCATACACACACTTATATATATATATATATATATATATATATAAGTGTGTGTATGATTTTATTGTGTTTTAATTTATAAAGGTATTGGTAATTGGGTTGTTTAGTATGGGTTTGTGGAGTTTAGTTTTTAATAATTTTCCATTGAATGATATTAGAAGAATTAAAAATTTGTCTAGATTGAGTAATAGAATAGAGTCTTTACAATGGCAGATTTATTTTCTTATAAAATGTAGGGCATTTAGTGTTTTTCCTAGGTGTTGTGTTATTAATTTTCGTAGAAATAAAAAGTTACTTCATAATAGGAATTTAGTTTTTAAGTTACAAACATATATTTTGAATAGTTTTTTAAAAGAAAATTTTGTAAGGTTTTACAAATTTATTTATGTATATAAAAGAAATAGATATTATTTAGACAGGAGGCAAGATTTTAATTATTCAATTATGGATTTTTTATGAGACAATTTAGACAGAATAGGTCAAATTTCTATTGTAAAAAATATGAAAGAAAATTAAAGTGGTTGTTTGGGAAAGTTAATAAAATTTATTGTAGTGATAAAGGGTATGAGAATAAGGTTTCTGAGGATAGAGTTGTTCATTTTTCTGATTTGAAGTTAAATGATAAAGAATTAGATATTCTTGGTAATGGCCCTAATTTTGTTCCATTTCATTCAAAAAATATAGTTTTTGATACAATTTCATCTATTGAATCTAGTAATTTGAGTGATGAGCAGAAAGTTGGTATTCAATCGATTTTGAATAAAAGTTTAAAAAGGAAAGAAAAATTTGTTATTAATCCTGTTATTACAAATTGGATATTACAAGTAATAATGAAAAATATGAATGAAGTGTGAGATGATGTAAAATGAACATGTACCCACACATGTAAGTTAAATTTTGGATGGAAGTAGACAGTGAGTTAGAAAACCAATAAACAAACACCTGTTATGGTCTTAGAAACAAACATCCCTACTAATTTAACTCTCATACTAATAATCCCTGATATTTTCCATCTTTCTCCTGCACTACCAGACACACATAACACAAAATCTTAATGTCTGTTAAGCCCAACTAAGGTCTTGATAATTATTTTAACTAAATTTAAAATACTAAATTATATCACAATTCATTTTCTTCTGAATAGTTATCTCTGGTCATTAATGGCATAATGTGAACCTCTCACATTTCTTCCTGGTGCCAACTGGGAGAGTCACTATATATATATATATATATATATATATATATAGTGACTATATACTATATATATATTTGTATATATATATATATATATATATATGTATATATATATATATACAAATGTGGTATATGTGACCTAAACCATTTACTGTGTACTAACCAAAGAAAGACCTTAAAGCCAACCACAGTGAATGCACATTAAAAATGTTAAAAATACATATTGTAACAGTCAGAAAACATGTGACTCATTTAACATAGTGCAGAATTCGACCACCACACAGAACAGCAGCAACATCGAGGTAGCAAAGCCACCCGTAGTACTGAGTTCGAACATAGTTTATCGGTTCCACAATACAATCTATGAAACAACGCATTTGATGCGACATCAGTAAATATTTCTTTAGGCACGATGCTCAGGGTATGCAAGAGATTCATGATTTTATTTCAAGTTAGCCAAGAATAACACTAATAATAATTAAACACTTATATTTACAAAATCGAGGAAATAGTATATAGAATGGGTATCAAATAAATAAAACGTAACTGCAGACATATAGTTTGAAATTATTTATTGAAACATTTTAATAATAAAACTATTTATTAATAATATTTGCTAAGATTTAAAGTTTCAGTCACGGGATTTTCCGATACTATTATCATAAAGAAATACATTTATTTATTTAGACATATTTTATATTTAAGACCTCAGTAGCAGTCTTTCTGATACTGTATTGTTTACAAAAAGAAAAACATTTATTTGATGACGTAATTGAGCTACCTAAAATTCTTGATCAAGTATTTCTAATGCATGCCTTTAGGTATTTATACCTTTGCAATCAAAGAGTCTAAAGTAAGATTTATAAGAGTAACGGTGGACATATATTTATTTAATTAAATATTTACTAACAACTAGGGAACATTTATTTGAGAGTGAATTATAAAGATAATGCAGGGGCGGAGTGATACATAGAATAATAAAGTTAGTTAAAGAAACATGTGGTACCTTTTGGAAAGGTGATATGGAATGGCAGTATATTGAAACTGCAAAGCCGTGAATGAGTTTGTAAGAATGACGGGCTGGCGTTTGCCATCAGCCCAAAGAAGTAAGGTGTCACATAAGCATAACCAGGGATAAACGGTTCATGCTGCAATTTGCCTGCTGGCTGCATGATGGTCATCAAGTCCTACGGGACATTCATTTGTCAGCTTGTGTAGGACAACTGGGGTTAGTTTCAACCCTATAGAATCCGGAATATTCACGGCTTGTAATAGGTCATCGTGTCTCTAAAACATAACACATGTATAATGTATAGATGAGTCTGGTAAGATTTATATATATTTTCTAACTTAGCCCTACATTATCAACCTTTAATAAAGAACGTTGGCGACTCTCAAAGTAATGCAATTTTATGGAATTATTTATTAAGATTTAATAAATATAAAACAAATATAAACTGGGTGATTATTACAACTAATATGCCAGCCATTTGCTTAGCAGTAGACCCCTACATTACAATAAAGGAAGCATTGAATGTGTGTCAATTTATATGCAAATATTAAGTTATTTATGAAAGTAAATATTAATGAAAATTTGAAACGCATCCACAGTTTCAAGAGATCATAGATTTGTACTTAGAAAATTATGAGCATGCAATAATTATATGATAAAATGTAGATTTTAGAAATATGTACCCAAGAAAGATAGAGTGAGGTAAGCTAGATTATTAGAGAAATTTACACAATAAATTAATTATTAAATTTCAGTTTTACAAATGATAATTTTACATTTTATAAGTTATATAAGTAGTATGAAGAATGAGCTATAGCATATTAGTAGAGTACTCTAGAGAATTTGAACAAAAGTACCTGTTTTATGAGAAGTTTTCTGATTCCATTGGTTAGTAGCAAATTGTTCATGATTAGCAGTTCTTTCCTGTGTTTAGGTGGTTCATTTAATTGGTAGTCCAGTATTTACCTTGCTATGACGTCATTAGCCTGCAGGCATACTACTCTAACCACCCGATTTTTAAGATAATGTCACCTAGTGATTTGCGGACAAATGTAATTGCTAAAATTTTTCAGCATATCACGTGGTGACGTTACGTCAAAGATCGCTAGATTAGAATAGGATGCCCTCAGGGTAATGTCATTATAGAAATGAAGAGCGGGGGAAAGGCACGTGGTACAGGGTCATGAGGTCAAAATGGAGAAAAAGTCACGTTGTACAGAATAATGCCGGCGGCGTCCATCCTGAAAAAAAAATGATAAAATTAATAAATAGGACACAAAATAGAGTTATATGTGGCAAAAAAAGATTAAAAATAATATATACATCATGAATAATTAACTAAAATTGGACACAAAATATGAAAATGCAAGATAAATATCACTACAAAATTAATAAGTAAAAACTGGGAATCCACAAATCCTGAAAAAAGAAATTAATAAATAGGACACAAAATAGTGATATGCGGCAAAAAAAGGTTAAAAGTAATATATACTTCATGAATAATTAACTAAAATTGGATGCAAAATATGAAAATGTAAGATAAATATCACTACAAAATTAATAAGTAAAAACTGAGAGTCCACAAATCCTGAAAAAAAAAAAATTAATAAATAGGACACAAAATAGTGATATGCGGCAAAAAAAGGTTAAAAGTAATATATACTTCATGAATAATTAACTAAAATTGGACGCAAAATATGAAAATGTAAGATAAATATCACTACAAAATTAATAAGTAAAAAGTGCGAGTCCACAAATCCTGAAAAAAAAAATTAATAAATAGGACACAAAATAGAGTGATATGCAGCAAAAAAAAGTTAAAAGTAATATAAGCATCATGAATAATTAACTAAAATTGGACACAAAATAGGAAAATGTAAGATAAATATCACTACAAAATTAATAAGTCATCTTAAACATACTATATAAATTTTAAAAAACTTATCATAAAGTGAAAACTGCGAATCTACAAATAACTGCGAGTCTACAAATATTAAATTTTCTTTTTTAAAAAATGTATCATAAAGTGCGAGTCCTGAAGTAATAATTCTGCAAGTATTCAAATAATAATTTTGTCGTCTTAAAAAAACCTATCATAAAGTGAAAACTGCGAGTCTACAAATATTATATTTGTCTTTTTTAAAAAACACAAAATAGAAAATAGCAAAATGTAAGATAAATAAACGCAAAATAGGAAAATGTAAGATAAATATCACTACAAAATTAATGTCATCTTAAAAGTACTATATAAATTTAAAAAACCTATCATAAAGGTAAACTGCAAATCTACAAATAACTGTGAGTCTACAAATATTAATTTTGTCTTCTTTAAAAAATGTGTCATAAAGTGTGAGTCCAGAAGTAATAATTCTGCAAGTATTCAAATAATTTTGTCTTTTTTAAAAAAAACACATCATAAAGTGAAAACTGTGAGTCCACAAATCATAATTAATCATAATTCAGTCATCTTATAAGTACTATATAAATGTATGAATTTTTTTTAGTAGAAATACCTACGAATAAAAACTACTGTAATTTATAAGGAAAATAAAAGATGAATATCACAACAAAATGCGTACTTACCCAAATAACGATTACTGCGGTGGACTGAACTGGCTTATATGTTGTAGAATTGCACCAAAATGACCATCTTTGTAGGTACACCTCCACATAGAGTTTCGTCTATTTCCACAATTGTGTTAGGGCCTCCGATTTTCCGCCTTTCATTATGTAACAGCTTCTATGCACATACTTCGCGGAAATAGTTGTTCCAGTCAATCACAGTCTTGTCCGCCATTTCTAACTGGTTAGCACAAAATAGGATAGACGTTAATTCTCTGGACCAACAATATATAAAATGGAGAGCTGTTACGAAGGATATTCTGGAGCCTTCAAACCACGTGCCTTTTCTTATGGGAGTTTTTTTTCAGAAAATCCGGAAAATTAATAAAATATAAAATACATCCACTTAATATCATAGAAGAAATAACATGTAAATTACTTACAATTGTTGAGAAAGTAATGATTTCTTTTTAAAAAATGGTAAAAAAATTGCTGAACTATTAAAACACTGAAAATGAAATCACTGAAAAAAACGATGCAACAAATAGGAAGAAATCCACTTTTAAATCTCGCGGGTCGAAAAAAATCTCGCAGATGAAAAAATCAAATCTCTCGAATTAGTCATATCAGCGTCTTTGTTGCCATGACAACATTTCATGTGTTCTTCCAGCAATGCAAAGATTGGATAATTACAGCTGTATGCCTTCAGACTTATGATGTCATAGCAAGGTAACAAAATATCAAATCTCTATAATTAGTCATGTCAGTCTCTTCATTGCCATAACAACATTCATGTGTTCTTCTGATGACGCAAATATTGGATAATTACAGTTGTGTGCCTTCAGGCTAATTACGTCATAGCAAGGTAAATACTGGATTACCATTTAATTTAACAGCAGCAGCTTTCTCATTATTTTAGGCAGCAGATCTTCATGGTTGAATTTATGAAGGGCAATGGAATGTTTGGCATCCGATAGGCCATCTCCTATGTGGAAAATAGTCTGGGTGCTTTTACTCAGTCATACCGTGGCAAGAACAATTTATTTAATATTTTGGAGACTCTCAACTGATCGAGAGCAGAGCTAAAGTTAAAGTGTCTGTTTTTAGTAAGTCTAAGATGGCCTTTTTTCTTAGATCTTTCACATTTTTGTTAGTGTATTTTTAGATTCCACTTATTCTGCCCCAAGGATAATCAATGCATTTTTGTTAATTCTAATTAGAGAAAACTGCCGTTCTATTGTTTAACATTTACATTTAGTTTTTGCAATTAGATTTTAGGGAATTTTTCTTTTTAATTAATCTATTATCTCTCACCAACCGATGCTTTTAAAATTTCAAAGACAAAAAGGAAACATACCAATTATTTTTACTTGTAATTAAATATTACATCAGATTTCTAAAATTATTATTAAATGAAATTTAAACAAAGCAATAAATAACGGATTTTACAATTTAAAATAAATGGTTAAAAATATATATTTTTTTATAACTAAAAGAAATCTAAATCATATTATTGATCTTTATTTATTGCCTTAAATTTGAGATCGAAATGTGTGCGTGTTTATGGTGAATTCTACATATATCTATACATTTTTAATATTGCCACACACACAATTCGATACCAAAAAGTTTAAATTTGGGTGGGATAGAGCAGTGAGTGAGAGACGATAGAAAAAGGTGAAACTTAATATTCGAATACGAATCTTACTGTTTCAATATGTGAACAATATCCAAATCAATTGTTATTAAAAACAAGTTATAAAAAGGGCAATTGTTGGGGTAAAAAACATAAAATGTATCATTTATTAGCAAATAGATAAGTAAAAAAATATTGCATCAGTAAATAAAGAAGTTGGCTTATGCTGAAAATGCATTAGACAAGAGTTTAACTTAAGAATCAATTAAGAGAGGAAGATAGTGCAAATTGGTTGTATAGCAATACAAATAAAATCATATGATAATCTTTAGAGCTTGAAAACAATACAGGCATTAGTAAAAACTAATTAAAACAAAAAATGTAATAGGAAGTTAAAGAGATATAAATATAGTTTTGTTTTTGTTATGGGATTATTATCAGTGGACTGTGTTTTGAATGCTTGTCTTTCATTCGTTTTGTAAAGAAAACTGTTTCTGTTCTGATCTATCATGTCAGCCACTTGATGTCATAATTACTAGCTAAATTGCTAGAAATATGCCAAATCCATCACAGAGAGTCCATTTACTTGGCTGCTGGATAATGCTATGGCTTTTTTCCATGCTGAAAGCACAGAAAAATATTTTCTGTGGATGGCATAGTTGCTGGTATTACAGACTTTACCCTAATGCTGGGTTGCATTTTTGGCTACAGTATTGTGTGACAGTGTGTTGATTGCATCGTGTCTAAATAATTTAACTTTTCAGGTCCACCTTTTTTGTTGCATGTGAACTGACCTACTGGTACCTTCTAACTCTGTTATCAGTGTTATTACTGTTCCATCAGGACTTTTTTAGCATCACAAATTGGATTTTAGGATGAGGCACAACACTATTTCAAAAATCATGATGAAAATAATGTATCATGAAAAATCATCTGATATAGGGTAGATGGCTGCTTTCAACTCTCAAAATTTCCAATCGCCAGACACTGGAGTCAGATTACATTATAATAATTTGTTATAATTTTTAATAACATTATTGCGTAAATTGCAATCGAATGTTATCTCCCCAAAACACAGTATCTGATTAATTACTGTCCAAAAAAGGGTAAAATGTGATTTATTTTTTAAAAAAAAAACTACTGTAACTTTTCCAATATGGAACAAAAAAATCAAAAAAGCCCATGTCTGATTAATTACTGTCCAAATAATTCTTTGTTATACTTACTATTGTTTGTTATTAAAAATCTAATGTAGTTTTGTATATACTGTACCAGTCGAAAAACCTCCACCACCTAAACTGCAAGTCAGATCCAAACTCAGCCAAACCAAACTGAATTCAAACCCAACTTACCAGCTCAGATCAATGGATGATCTAAAATGACGGCATGGTGCTATGCACCAAGGAACTAGCTCAATGGTTGGTGATGATTAGAGACCTCTGAACTGACACTAATATTGGATAATAAACTAACTAAAGATAATTTTAAGTCGAATCATATGTATATGTTCGGGTTGCCAACACAGACAGCGAGCATTAACATTAAAATATTTATTGAATAAAAGAATTAAGAAACCAATTGTGTTTATAAAATATTTTAATAATAAGAGTAATAGTTTTGTTCAATTTTTAAATGATGACTATATTGATTACTTCTAGTCCTTAAACAGAGTTTATAATTATTATAAGGATGGCAGTTCCTATTATATGCCAACGAGTATTACACAATATTATGGAAGTCTATATGTCTATGCCCACAACAAGAAAATAAAGGCAGATAAAGGTATTCAGTGATGATGGAAATTATTATTCTAATTTTATATGAAAGAATGTGAGATTTATTTTCACATTCGCAAATCCATTCATGAAGAGCAAGATACGTATTTAGGGCATAACTTTAGCCTTTATCAAAAAACTTATTTAATTTGAGATAACTGAGAATTTGTTCAACTGAGTTTGGATCCGATTTGCGGTTTAGGTGGTGGAGCAATGATATATAATGCAGAGCTTATACTATGTGGTGAAATAAGCAAATAGTTTATACTTTGTGGCTAATTATGAATCAAAATATATAAAATGCGCTAACACGCACAAGCACACAAAGCTAAAAACAAATAAAGCCAATATATATTATTTTAATATCTATTCATTAAATGGCTAAGCGCTTTCAAGGTTCAAACCCTCATAATCATTTGCATAAATTTGCATCACTCCAAGTCAATTTATTATATTTTGTAATATGGCTATGATTATGAGGGCTTGAACCTTGAAAGCGCTTAGCCATTTAATGAATAGATATTAAAATAATATATATTTGCTTTATTTGTTTTTAGCTTTGTGTGCTTGTGCGTGTTAGCGCATTTTATATATGTGGTGAAACTGAACAGATTTCACACCCATACAACTATCTAGTTTATAAAGAGACAAACATTATTATATATGACCCAACAGAGACACTTGCATATTTATAAATTTAACATATCAACTAATAAACTATTATGTACTTTGATTAATTATTATGAAGTGATTTACTGCAAGTAATTGTTTACACTGAGGAGGTTACAAATTTATTGCCATCTATAATTACTTAAGTAGATTTTCATACATGGAACAATTGTTTATATGATATAATTCTTCATGATGAATTACAGATTTTTTTTAATATGTTTATAAATCAATTTGGAAAATTTTCTTTAAAAAATCTTATATCTTGTAAGTTTTCTTGAAGCTAGATATCCAACATGTTTCTTCCATACCATCAGTGGCTTCATTACACATTTAATATTTAATTATTATTACAATCGTCTACAATAACTTTGTGTACATTTACCCACTATGCATATATAATATGTCCAGTTATTCTTATGTAATATTTTTTATCTTTTCAAAGAAAACAATCCAAAGTTAAAAAATAGTTCCCAAATCTGTGTTTGTTTATAGACCATGACAATTTAAATTCTAACAGTCAATGAAGATATTAAATGTATATATTTTTTAACTTCCAACTTATATCTGTAGATGACCCTCCTTCACATCTCTTGGATTACTGTACTATCTTCATTAATTTACATCTTGCCTTGTTTCCTTCACAATAGAATCTTGTTGCTATATTATTATTAGCTTTTGTGTTTTGCTCTAAATCTTTTTTTGTCTCTAAGTCTTTATAATATCTTACTTTTGCCACACTTATAAAATCTATTATTTTGAAATTTCCTTGTGAGTATATGACATTTTTAGTTATCAAAATGATTGTAAAGTTTTAAATACAACTTCAAATAATATTTATGCCTTGAATATTTTTACTTGATTTTTACACTGAAGAGAGCTCATGAATAAATCACCACACACTATGCAAACTGCAATTCTCTGACATCTTATTCACAGCAAATTAGAATTCATAATAAGAGTCTTGATCATACTCTTCAATTTTATGAATCCTATATTTATATATCATTTATACACACAACCAAGTTTATCCAGCATCTTCGTTAATAAAAGAAAAAAATGTTGCTTTAAGAACAAAATCGTTTTAAAATAATATGTTTGCTAATACCTAAAGATCTATAAACCGAAATTTAATTTGTATTATTTAACAGTTAGTGGAAATATTCTTTGAAATTGTAAAAACAAAAGTTTTCAAAGAAATATTGCCATAGGGAAAAGATAATTGTAAAAATTAGTTTAGCTCGATTGTTAGAGAAAGATTGTTGTAAACGATTACATTTTTTTTTTTTAAAAAATCATTTTTAGATAAAATAATCTTTAAATTAAGATTGACTTTAAAAAAGAAATTAATTTAATAATACATTGATTTATCAGGTGAAATTAGAATGTAACAGTATTTTGTTGTTGAAGCAGATTTAAATAGGTGTTGTCATGTTGTTGTTTTTTTTTTTTTTAAAAAAAAATCATTTTTAGAGAAAATAATTTTAAAAAATGATCGATTTTGAAAAAGAATGAAGGTACAATACATGGATTTTTGAGGAGATGAAATAGAATGTAATAGTATTAATAAACAAAACAGATTTAAATAGTTGTGGCTTCTACATTATTCACACCTTTAAATTATATGCTATCTAACTCTTAAGTAATATGTGCATAGAAATTAACCTTGCAATAAGATTGCAGTTACAGTGCACAGTTTTTCTGTGCATAACATTGGAGAAACAGAACTACATAGTGGGCTATAATCTTGGAAGTTTCTGGTAGCAGATTACATAAGCTAAATAGGCTTATTCATGGCAAGCAGTGCCACCAATCAGGCAACTTTGGTGCCAGCTAACTGGTGGAATGTTTTTGTGCCTACACATGGTGAACAGCCCCACTTAGCGGCTGGAACAAACATTGCTGCTTTTGGCCCCACTATGGGAATTTTTGCATGTTTATGTAGAAACAGTGCCTCTAGCAGTGTGAGTTCCTTATCTCAACAAGTACAGAAATAATTGATATAAACATTTTGCATTATTTAAATTTTGCCTATGAATAAACATGCCCATTTAAAATATAAAATGTAGGCAAATCACCATTGTCTACATGTGTATGGCTTGTTATAACAAAAGTATTGTTATTATTTTAAAAATATTTAATGGTCATTTGACTTACATGGTGGTTTGTTTATTAATACACTAATAGTTTCAATATTGTGAAATGGAATATTTGTTTCCTCTTTTATTGTTAAAATTATTTTATCTTGCTATTGTATTGATAAGGATCTGTGACAGCTTTCAGCTGATAAGTATGTGCCACAACTCATCAAATATAGTATGATTGATACTGGGTATAGGCTGATGGAGGATTCTTCCATTGCTAATTACATGAGGTTGATATTCTTAATTTTTATCAATAGTTAGTGCTTTGTTAGCATAGTTAATCCCAAGAGAGGATGATAATCATGGTCTGAATTCTATTTTCCAGTAATGAGAAAATGCCCACATGTTTGTGCCTATGAAAAGATATTGGCCATAATATTGTACAACTATCATATTGTTTTGTAGAGCCTCCTTTTATTGTTTGATCCCTCATGAGGTTATGTAGTTAGTTTTCCCCCAAGTATTGTGAAGTTTTAGTATTTCAAAATTAAATAGCAACAATAAGATGTCCTATCTAAATTGTTTGCCTAATTGGAATAGTGTTATTGTGATGTTGTAGGATATTCATCAGTTTATAAACAAGCCAACCAAAATTTACTAGTGATTGTACAACTTCTATATGAAAGAGCAAGAGATACACATTAACAATGTTAATTTATTTTCATTAAGCAGTGATTCACCGATGGATCGGTAAGATAGATTAACTATTAGAATAATTATGGTGTGGACATAGGCAATGTTTTGGTGTCATGTATGCATTTGACTTCTGATGACTGTCATCACAATAATACAATAAATCTCATATTAAATAATAATAATAATTGTACCTAATATGATAATTGTCCTTATCATATTCTTATAAATGAAATAGCTTTAATATAATGAAAAAATAATTCCTATTTTATTTTGTTACCTTATTATCATTTAATTCAATACCAGTTTAGTGTTCTGGACATCATCTTCCATCGTCATCACTCTTCTCATCTGCCATTTCAAACTTCCTTTATTTCTTTATTCTTCTTTCATCCTAATTCATTATCCTAATCATCTCACCATTCACTAGCTGTAATTCCATTATCATCTTAATCATTCATTAACATTTATTCTACCATCATCTTAATCATTCATTATTTTTATACATCTTCATTATTTTCTCTTCATCCTCAGACCCATTTCATTTTATTATTTAATTATTACTTATTTTCATCATCCATTTAGTCATCTACATACTAATTTACTTATTACTTAATTTATAATTTTAATTTAATATTCATTCCACAGATCTAATTATAATTTATTTATTGGTTTGATGAATATTAAATTTATTTCATTACATTTTGTTTGTTTGTTTGTTGATTTTAAAGCTAGTTTGACCAGAAGTTATTATCTTCATTAATCACCTTGTAATCTTCTCTAGGTTTATAGTTTCATGTGATCTTAGTTCAATAAAGAAATCATTTCTTTAGTTTAACATTTCTTTTTAGGCGTATATTCTTGATGATTCGGATAGTGTAGGTTACAAAGGGCGGATTTGGTGACATGAAATGTGTATGATTTCAGGACCCATAGGAAGGTTACATAGGATGATTTGTTGCTCTAAAACGTGAGGCTAGATTGATTGATAGCTAGGAAGGTTACAATAAGAATAAAATTTTAGGGCCTTTACATAAAAAGATATGACAATGAGATAAACTATAAAATGATGATCAAAGTTTTCATCATGCAATAAGCTATACATCATTAGTCACACACATTCTGACAGAATATGCTGGCATGATTTAAATGTTTCTTTTATATAAATCAAATATTATGCAAATATGAATGGGGCAAAAGAACATTATTGATAATTATATCAAGTATTTGTTTACTATGAGCTATAAGCTTAGCATCATCTTTCTTTTTTTTTTTTTTACAAAAACTTTATTGTAGAATAAATACCCACTCTACATATTATGACAAAAATAAGTAGATACAACTTTTATATCTGGTTTATCACAATGGTTACATAAAATATGTGTTGATTATTATAATGTCAGAGTTAGAATCCCTCACAATTTGAATAGGTTCTTAAACAGTATAAGGGACGGGCTATCTCCAGACCAGACTATCCAGGGTTTTTACAAATTCAGTTGGAATAAGCCTAATTGCAACTTAATCTAAATACAGAGAATGTCACTGACACTACAAATAGGCTGACAGCGTCAGTGATTATATTCGGTACAAAAAAAATCCAATGTAAATTGAATGTTTGTGGAGAATGAAATAAATCTGTCCATACCTTCTCTTCACCAAAGATTAACATAATGTGGTCAGAGTACAATGATCGAAAATAAAATTTAAAAAGTCATGGTTTATTACCAATTACGTCTATGCACTATACAAAAAAATCAAGCACAATGTTGCCCCACAAGTGGAATATGTAAATTAAAAATTTGCATATTGTCCAGCATCTACTAATGTCGAATTTTCTGCTAATAATACCAGTTTGTGCAAAACGATTGAGCGCTATTTCAATGACTTCTGACTAAAACATTGTACAGGAAGTTATTAGTTAAAGTATTAACTACCACATTTCTCTTAATAATTAGAGTGTGCACGACAATGGGAAGCCATTGTAGCCAATTAAAGTCATTGTAACTATATAGATAAATATTAGTTATTATCACTGAACAACAAAATAATAGTGAAATAAATGGAGTGAATTACACTTATTTCCAATAATATATTCTTTCAACAAAGAAAAATCTCTTTTCTTCTTTGCACATATATAAAGCATGTTCATAGTCGCACACACTGGCGCTAATTGTAAGTATTTAAAAATAAAATAAAAATATATTAAATGTCATCAAGTTGGAAAAGGAAATTAAACTGTTTTATTCAGATTATCTATGTTTATGTGTTTTACGTGGGTGCCACTATGCTGTATAAACCTAGATAAAGCTATATCATATGCATAGATGTAGCTGGTTCAAACCCAACTCATGCACTTGTATGAATGGAAACTGACATTCTTATTTTTTACTTGTGCCAATAAAACTATAAGATTCAAATATCATAAATATTCATTTAATACTTTCCCAGGTGTTACCAGCTCAGCTCAAGTGCATGGATTGACAGATGCATATATGCCCTTGCTAATGGCTCATAAACAAACACAATGAGAATCATTATTTATATATGGTCCTTAAACTCGTTTATTTAATTTATTTATCAATATTGATATAACAAATGCTGATGATGATGATTCCATCCACAGCTTTTGCAATTAATCCACAACAACTAATTTAGCTTTTCATAAACCTATAATTACTTACTTAAAATATTATTATATTTAATCTGTGATTTAACCATTAATATTCACCAATGATGATGATGGTCATAGCTAATCTCACAACATAAGATTTAGCTTTTTATAAGTTTATAGTTAATTACTTGAACACTATTATATTTAAATTATAATCCAATGCTTACCATTCATTAGTGATGATGAATGATTATAATTAAATAAATAAAATTAAAAATAACAATACTAATAAGAACAACGCAAATGCCAAATATTATATAATTATATTTATTAAGATTCTTTCTTTTTAATAAAACACATTTCTAATTATCCAATTGACTTCAATTATTATATCCATCAAATAATACATTATTAAAACAAAATATAGAATACCGTATGTGTAACCAAATAAGAAAATTAAACACATGTATGAGCTCCTACCCATTTAAAATAAGCTGGTTTAAAATGAAACATTAAAAAAAAAAAACATTTCATGTAGTGCTTATTCAATATCTTTCCCTGATTTATTACATATATGTTATAAATGCAATACCAAAAGTCATTCTTGCACTTTGAGTGAGTATCACGTGTGACTCTATATACTCAATTAATTTGCTCCCTTAAAAAAAATCAATAAGATTTTAGTCTAACCTATTTTGACTTATCTTAATTGATGTATATCTGTATAAGCAGTCACCCCACACACACTTATAATATGTTAGCATATGTATCGTGTTAAAATGTTTTCCTTCACATTATTCATCCTTAAACAAATTACACATATAAAAGATATTTAAATCTTGAGCAAGGCAATATTTATATCAAATTTAAATATGCAAGGTAAATAAATAAAGACATCATAATATATATATATATATATATATATATATATATAATGTAAACAAATTTACCCTTGTTGGCGTTTTTGGTAAAACACCATCTATTGATCATAAATACAAGTGATAGAAAGTTACATGAATTTAACTTGTTTTTGTTTTTCATAAATGTACCTTTAAAGGTTTTTGCAATGACATATATTGCAGAGGCTTTTACTATGTGGTGAAACTGAACTGAGATCAGACCCATGTAGCTATCTGGCTTGTTAGGCTGAGTTTGAAGACTTAACCCGTCTGAAAAATCCATGCTTGCAAACTGATAGAAACTGTTTGCATAAACGCTGGAGTCTGTGTTTAGATCTAGTTTCTAACTCTATCCTTCACTGATGATAGCAAATTAGCTTGAAATCAGCTGATCTGAGGGTGGGCAAATGAAAGAGATAGTGAAAGCTGACTCTTTTGTCGTTTATGTAAACAAATTTACACTTGTTCGGTGTTTTTGGTCAAACGCTATCTATTGATCATAAATACAAGTGATAGCAAGTTATGTGAATGTAACTTGTTTTTGTTTTTCATATATATATATGTGTGTGTAAATTTATAAATAAATATTTGAAATTACAGTAATTAAAAGTTTATAAAAATTATATGTATAACCATAACTTAGAAGCGCTTTCAACTACCTTGTAGCTTTGTCAACTATCACTTTTAAAATGTCAGCTTTCCCATAATTCCATGTCAACTTTCCCATAATTCTGTGATCTTAACGTTTGCTGCTTGCCTATTAATTAAATTTTGCTTGCGTTTATATATTAACATCGCCTCTTTAATTTTTCTTTTATTATTATTTCTTTCAGTTTCCAATATTTTTACATTATTATAATCAAAATCAAAACCATATATACATGATTTATTATGGTCATAAAAACAGAAGTTGATAAATTATCACTATTTTTAAAATTTTGTTTTGTATTTTGAACCCTTTTAAATAACAACAATTGCTCTTTTGTTTTTTTCCCAATGTGCACCTCAATTCACCTATATATCCATTGCCATACCTACATGTCCATTTGTAAATGATACAATATTTATTTGTCAATAAAATTTTATCTTTTGAATTGTTTATTAATTTATTTAATGTAGGTGATGCATAAAATGCAATATCACATATTCCTTTATAAATTTTCTTAATGAAACTTTCCTGTTGATTTGAAATATATGGTATTGATATCCAAAGTTTTTTACCAGAAAAATTAACATTATTATTAGTATTTTTATATTTGGAAGTAAAATTTTTAACTGTATAATAAACAGACTCGTAATTGTATCCAACGTTTAACAACACATTACAATAAATTTCTATATTTTTAGTTTTATCTGATGCATATTTACAGATAAAACTAAAAATATAGAAATTTATTGTAATGAGTTGTTAAATGTTGGATACAATTATGAGTCTGTTTATTATACAGTTAAAATTTTTACTTTCAAATATAAAAATATTAATAATAATGTTAATTTTTCTGGTAAAAAACTTTGGATATCAATACCATATATTTCAAATCAACAGGAAAGTTTCATTAAGAAAATTTATAAAGGAATATGTGATATTGCATTTTATGCATCACCTACATTAAATAAATTAATAAACAATTCAAAAGATGAAATTTTATTGACAAATAAAAATTGTATCATTTACAAATGGGCATGTAGGTGTGGCAATGGATATATAGGTGAATCAAGGTGCACATTGGAAGAAAAAACAAAAGAGCACTTATTGTTATTTAAAAGGGTTCAAATTACAGAACAAAATTTTAAAAATAGTGATAATTTATCAGCTTCTGTTTTTTATGACCATAATAAATCATGTATATATGGTTTTGATTTTGATTATAATAATGTAAAAATATTGGAAACTGAAAGAAATAATAATAAAAGAAAAATTAAAGAGGTGATGTTAATATATAAACACAAGCAAAATTTAATTAATAATCAAGCAGCAAATGTTAAGATCACAGAATTATGGGAAAGTTGACATGGAATTATGGGAAAGCTGACATTTTAAATGTGATAGTTGACAAAGCTACAAGGTAGTTGAAAGCGCTTCTAAGTTATGGTTATACATATAATTTTTATAAACTTTTAATTACTGTATTTTCAAATATTTATTTATAAATTTACGTATATTATTTTGAAGAAATACAGACATCGATTTGTAATATTATATATATATATATATATATATATATATATATATTGTTCCTCACTTCCAGGAAATATGTACTTACAATCACTTGATCTAGCTCAGATAAATAACTATGTGTTTATCTAAAATGTATCTAAATTAACAATAACTATATTTTTAAATAATATCAATGATTAAATTAGCTTAACTAATAAATTATAATATAGTTCTGTTTTATAAAATTAAAACAAATGAATATGTCATCAAATCATGAAACTATGATGTGAGTTTACAAATGGCAGAGGGAATACATTAAGTTAATCTCTCACTGGATATCACCTTAATGGCATAAAATACTATCCCTACTCCTATTACTTAAATACTATATTTATAGTACTCTTATGTATTTAATCAAAATTAATTAAGTAAATGACTCTTAATAAATTAATCTGAATATCTTCATAAAATTGATTTAGCTCAAACTATCTCAGGTTCTTTAAAAATAATCTCAAACAATTATAACTTTTGTAATTAAGTATGATAAGGGATTTAATATCATTCCCAACTACAATTTAATAATACTAATAATAACTCAATAGTAATACTAATCTTTAATCTATAATTCACTCTTGTATCTTTTTTACTTATAATGTTGTTCTTGGATATCACATAATAAAATGTAATGTAATTCTCTACTATCCATATGGCATCTCAAACAAACATATTTAGTATATTTTAATCTGAGAATATGTGGCAATCATTAATAATATAATTCTATGGCTATTCCATGACCATCATAATAATATCATAAATGAAATTACTTAAATAAAACATATCAATAAACATTATAACTCTTAAATAAAAATTTTATTTATGATGTGCAAATATTATGTCTTAATTATAATTACCTGTGATTATGTAATTGTTATGTGAAGAAATTGAGTCAACACCAAGACTTATAAAACAAATTTAACATTTTTATTAATAAACTTAACAATAACATTATTTACATTATTTACATTTTGATAGAATTCTATTTATTCACATTTAGGCACTTTTCTAATATAAATTAAAGATTTAAAGTATAAGATACAAAACATTTTCTTAAATGCGCTCTTATTTTCAACATATTACTATATAATTTTTGTTACAGTTATTAAGTTTTATTAATTCAATAGGTTTTCAAAAAAATATAAGGTACTATTTTTACTATGACTTATATTATTTTTATTTAGTTTAAAAAATATTATTCTCTATAATCATTCTTCAATAAATAATTATGTGAACTACCTTGATTCATAACATACCATCAAACTAAGCTACTTTCTAATTATTACTTTAAACTTCAAATATAATGTATGCATTAGTGTGTTGTTATGAAATTATTTTTGTAAAACTTATGACTACTTTCATTAATTCAACACGATTCAGTCTATTACCTTTAATCATAAATAAAAATATGCATTATAAGTATGTCCTTTTAAAAAATTCTTAATAATGAAGTAATATCATTATAAATTCTTTTAAATTATCAACTATTTATTTTATAAAAAAATAAGTAAATATTATTTTCAACTATAAAAGTTTTATGATTCTTTCACTGATGAAATTATGTTATAATTTTTTACACTTATTTTACTCTAAGCAACATAACTTATCTTATCCAATTTAACAATTCTCTACTTCCAAACTAATTTATTATTTCCAATTTTAAAACAACCATCTTTTACAATGTAATCCAATAAATTTCAATAACACATAAAGTAGTAGGCATATGGGGTAAACTATAACTTCAACTTAACACCTTTATCAACTAACCATCATGGGCACAGTGTACATGAACTGAGGTATAACTTATTTGTTTAATAACCTCTTCTACCAAGTATAATGTCCAGGCTATTCATTCAGCACTATGGCACATTAAGCTTTAACACATAGAAAAATATGTTAGCTATACTTGTATAAACATCAATATAGTATATTCTTCTTCCCACATAAATAAACCCTACATACAATATTATCCTGGTCTTATATAACCTAATACTAAGATATTAGCATTTAAAATTCACCAATTTACATCGCTAAATTCATCTTCTTACTTCTATAATAACAAATAAATTCATTTTTAGAATAACAGTCTAACTAACTAACAAGACAAGATTATTTCATTCTTTAATAGTTCTCAAACTTTAGCACAAACAATCAGAATCAGTGTCATATTTTTAACACTTTAAATTATTCAACAAAACATCCAATTCAGTTTTAATAGAATCATATACTTATATTTCTTTTATGTTTAAATATCTTTACGATATCATTAAAATTATGCATATTCTTAAATAACTAAACAAATGATAAATTATGTGTAGGTGTGTGTTTTATAAACACATTCATCTGTACAAAATAACAAACACATTTTAAAACTTAATAATTTACATTATTACCATAAGTAATTTCTGTTGGCAATTACTTAGTGATGTCTTCTGGATGATGATCTAAATAAACATTTTATTATCATTTATTCCACATTATCACACTTTTAAATATACTAAGTTAAAGATTTTTTTTTACAATAAAATTTAATTACTAAGTTAGTAAATAATTTAATGTTTTTGGTTTCTACACTATATTTATACTATGAATAAATATTACCATAATTTTGTTAGTAAAAAAAAAATAATTTTAAAACCATATTTACAATAACTTTATTAGAATTTCTTACAATGAAATATTCTTTTCTTGATAATAAATTCATAACAGGAAGTATCTTTTCTCCTGGTAAAAAAACATTAATACACACTTTTGACATCAATAATCACGCATGCTCCAGTTCTTAATGTTGTAATATATAATCCAAACTGACAGTTCAAGTTAAATACAGTATGTTTACTTTTATTCTATAAGACTTACACTAATATAATTAATATTTTTCTTATCTCCAAAACTTTAAATAGTTAAACATGTATTGTTAGGTAAATATCTAATTTTAAATATTCTTCGTCAAGATAATATTCCAAATTCTTGTAACTTTTCCATATTTACTGAGGTTTAATATCTTCTGATATAACCAATACTTCTCCCAATATTTTCAAATAACTTAAATTATTTTCTCAAATAATTAAAATAAACTTTTGTATGTCCCACATACCTTAATGACTAACTTGTACTATTTTTTAAAATAGGATATAAGTCACATACTCGCAAATGATCTTATATTTTCTAGGAAAAATTCCAGTTTTAAAATTTAAAAGTTTTTTTTTTCTTTTAAAAGTATTTTTTCATTGTATTTTAAATAAATTTTCTTCATGAAATATATTATCTCATTTCACTTTATATCTTTTAATGAAAATAATAGATTACGTGTGGGTATTGTGTTTTATATACGCATCCATACATCCACACAAAATAATAAAATATATTATAAAATTATTAATAATTTACATTATTACCATAAGTAATTTCTGTTGGCAATTACTTATTCAATGTATTCTGAATCATAATCTAAATAAAATATTTTATTATCATTTATTCCACATTATCACTCTTTAAAATATATTAAGTTTTTTTAAAAAAAATATTAAAGAGTTTTTATTTTTCCTTTACAATAAAAATTTAATTACTAGGTTAGTAAATAATTTAATGTTCCTATGCTATCTCTATACTATAAATAAGCATTATTATAAATTTTTAGTAAAAATAAGTTAAATTATATTTACATCTCCATTAAACTTTCTTGCGATGGAATGTTCTTTTCTCGATCATAAGTTCATTACAGGAAGTGTCTTCTCTCCTGGTAAAAACATTAATAACACACATTTGACATCAATAATCACGCATGCTCCACTTCTCAACATTGCAACATATAATCCAAAATGACAGTTCAAGTTAAATACAGTAAGTTTACTTTTATTCTATAAAATTTAATCTAATATAATTAATACTTTTCTTATCTCCAAAAATTTTAAGATACTTAAACATTTATTGCTATTTAAATATCTAATTTAAATACTCTTAATACTCTTCGTCAAGATAATTTTTCAAATTCTTGTAACTTTTCCATATTTACTGAGGTTCAATATATTCTGATACAAACAATAAACTTCCTCCAATGTCCGCTAATAACTTAAATTATTTTCCCAAATAAATTCAGAAACTCTCTGTATGTCCAGCATACTTTAATTACTAACTTGGAATATTTTTTAAATATGATATAAGTCATACTTTCAAAATGATCTTAATTTTTATATTTTCTATGAAAAATTCGAGTTTTAAAATATTTCCATTATTTCTCCAGAAAGAAATATCTCAACGTTCTAAAATAATTGCTTAGTCAAATTTAAAAGTTTTTCCTTTAAAAGCATTTTTGCATCATATTTTAAATAAATTTTCTTTATAAATATATATTATAACATTTCACTTTATATCTTTTAATGGAACTTTTTTTTATATTTTCTCCGTGACATTCTTTTTATGAAATTTAGTCGTAAGTTAATATGACTTATTAACGCAGGAAAAAATATATATTTAATATGACAATTACAACAATAACAATTGAATATTTCCATCAATCTTTTTATATTCAGTAATGACTTCTCCATGTTTAAGTTAATGACAAATTGAACAAAGCAGATTGACAAGCAAAGAATTATTTAATTTTTAGTCTCCTATCTCCATATCATGATCTTGTAATAATAATCTACTGTACTTTTATAAAATTGAAGTTAAATAAAATTGATTATTACACTACTAATTACTTTACCAAAATTGTAGAAATGCTAACAATGTTATAATAGTATGTCGGTAGTATGAAATAATAGTTTAATAATAGTCTGCCAAAATCTCAACAGCTCTTAAATACTCAAGCTGATTCCACCTCTGATTGGTCTGTTAAACAGTCCTTACCCAAACTAACCTGGATAACGAATGGTGGTTAAAAATTAAAACTAATAATAATTTATTAAATATTTGTTTTTACTATATTATTCAATTGTTAATTAATTTTCACATTTTATTTAGACTTAATAATTACTTTAAAATAACTTTTAAAAATCACATTTCAATATTTATTACCATTTCTACCTTTATTTTAAACCTAACATATTTATTTTCAACAAAAAATATAAATCTAATTTCATCTATTATATCTATTTTTAAAAGCTAATGTAATATTTATAACAGACAACATTATTTTATTTTCAAACACAGGTGTGTGTCACATGATTTACAAAATTAAATAAGATGCTAATAATTTAAATAAAATTAAAAGAAATAATTTAATTTATAAAATATTACATAATCACTATTATAGCACAATTTTAAAATAAACATTTTAATATTATAAAATCGAATATACACTTTAATCATTACATTATCACTTTTAATTTAAAGATTTTAAAATGTAACCACTAAAAACAATTATTATTATTGAATAATTTATTCATTTAACTTTAAAGCATTACTTTTAAAATTTACCCTAATTATTTATTTATAAAACTTATCAAATCAGTATTTCTTATGGCCAGTTCTCCCAACCATACAATGTTATAATGATTTTTTAGTTAACTCTTTTCTTACAAATATCAACTTAATATTATAAATCAATTATTTTACATGCCTTAACTAAATTATTCAAAGATCATCAACACATAACATATATCACCCCTTGCTTAACTTTAAAATTTAAAATTTTCCAGTAAATTAAAAGAAATAATCCATTCTGACCTAAACAAAAGGGTACAATATATATATTGACATGTTGCTCAAGTAGTTACTGTTGATTAACTCCACAAGTAACAATAAAATAAAATTAAAACATATTAAATTACAATAATAAAAATATTTAAGGATAAGAAATACTAATGCTAATCATTTCAAAATGTATTTGTGATATTTTATGCAATAATGATAATTAATAACACAATAAATAAACAAACATTTAATGTGTATGCATTAAAAAAAGAAATAATGTTTCAAATGATTACATTAACAAGTAAAAATAAATAATAAAATTTCAAAGTTACCTATCCATTTTTTTAGTTCTTACAAATATCCAAGTTGACACAATGGACTGCTCTCTTGTCTATAGCTTTTGGCTGAGGTGGCTTCACTTTGGTACTTCACTCTTTTTTTTTTCCTTTTACTATTTCAAAGTTATTCCTGGTACATTGATGAGCATGAAAGAAAACTTTAAAAAACTGATTAGTAGATTAGTTGAGGCTTAATATATGGATTTTATACATATTCTATCTTTTTCACCCACTTTTCAAAGATTTGATCCTTTAATAGGCCATGGGATGAAAAATAAGTCTCTGAGACAGAATGTGTTTTGGCTTGGATGACTTGAAACATGGCCATTCTGTGGGTCTTAAACAGATATATGAGTGTATAGTTACACTATTGAAATAATGATGGTGAGATCATGGGGATAAAATGGTGCAAATTAACCCTGCATTCTCCTTTTCTTACAGCTAACAAAATATATAAACACAGTTCTTTTTTTTCAAAGTGGAAATTCATGTACTCTCCTTATAACACAATTTTACTTAACTGCAATGGTGTTCACATACCAGCACATCTTCTTCTATACTATATAAAATAATATTTTAACATTTTGCTTTCACTTCTTCCCTGAAGTGCAGGTAAAGGAAGAGCTTGAAAGGAGAAAATAACAACACAAAAACTGCTGATTATTGACTCTTGTTGAACTTACTGCTGACTGACTTTCACTTTCTTTCTCACACAGTTTTTATATCTCAATTCATCTGCAGTTGTGTAGTGTTGTTATCCAAATGTGTCTTTTTTAACCAAAACAGTTATGATTTTTGAAAAACAACATAATCCAAACTGATGTCAATAATGATCAAGTAACAAAAAAAATTAATGTCTCTAACCATTTGTCAAAACATCTTTTCTTTTGACAAATTAAAATTCAGACAATAAAAGAAAAAAGAATAAAAATCAAAATTTATGTGTACTTAAAAATGTCTGTGTTTCTGTTTACATATTCACACTTTGACTCAAAACACATTTGCTTTATAGGCTATTAATTTGTTGACCTTTAGATATGATATATTAAACCATCTTGTCCAACCTGCTTTATTTTAAAGAAAAATAAGCTGTATAATGAATTGGTTATATTTAATATAATATCAATAATTATGTGCTTTTAATGCTCTTTAAAGAAGTTATATTTATTAATAATTTATTTAAAGCTTAGCACTTTCAAAGCTCCATGGCTTCATACTCATAGCTGTGTGTGGTTGATAGTGATGAGAGGGAATATATTGAATATAGGAATGTAAAATAACTATCTCTTATAATATTCATTTTCTCATTATATATTTATATTTTTTAACTTAATAATATATATATGTGTAGGAATGGGATTTTATATATATATATATAGTAATCTGTAGGAATGGGATTTTATATATATATATATAGTAATCTTCACTATATGAATAATTAAGAATATATGCATAAAAGAAATGTTACAAATATTATTTTCTTAAAATCAACTCAGCTCGCATAAAACAATAAATCTAAGAAAGGTCACAAAGTGTCCATGAAGGTAATGACTTCTAGTACAGACATCGGTTAAACTAGCTTGACAAAACCAGAATACTTAACCATGAAGTTAAAATAAACTATAAGTTTTAAATTTAAAAAATAAATTTGCATCTTAAAATAATACTGAATTAATAAAACTGTGAAGATAAGCATAACTTCAACCAAAGCACAACAAATAATTGTAAGACATAAAAATTACCATAAGTTCAAAATTACAATTAAAAATAGAAATTTACTTTTCTCTGGTTTCCAATAACTTAAATATTATCATTGTATAAGATATTATTTGGTCAGTGAGAAAGAATTTGCTACTATCTAAATAAAACAAATAAAATTGTTCATAAATCAAAATAGAATTAATAAACACTAATTGGTAATTCCAATACTAACAGTAAAATGAACTTTAAGCTCTATGAAGTACAAATAAGTTTTAAATAAAGTAAGAACAAAAACTTACAAACTCTCTTTTATTTAATAATCATGGGAAATATTATCAAGATCAGTGAACAAGGTATATTATGGTTGAAATAAATAGGTTATTCAAAAACCAATAGACCATTAAAATACTATTTAAAATAAGACATGGACTTAAGATCTACAGTATTCTAAGCATTAAGCCATAAATTCTAAATGTACTTTAGAATGTAAAAAAATTACTAAAATTATTATGATATATTAATGCATAACAAAATATGCTGTATTAATTGATGATGTCTTTAAGACAATAAAATAATGTGTTGATAGAAATAACAATAATAATGTGGATGATGATTAGCAATAAGTCCACAAACAAGTAAATATATTTTCAGAACAATAATATTTATTTACAGTATTTACAACTTTTTAAAATAATAAATAATTGAAAAACATACATCTATTTTAGAAACAATATAACATAAGGTATATTTGTTTTGAATCTCAGTATATCATTTTTACTGCACTGATATGTTTAGTAACATAATATCCATTTATAGTATGCTATTGAACATTACAGATTAGCTAAACTATATTATTCAGTATTATGATAATGACAATTATCATATGAAGCACAAATAATAATCATTACTGTTTAACATGCAGATATTTATTACAAATAGAGGAACAAACACCAGAAATCAAATGTTTTTAAAATACTAAATTTTGTCTTTGTCCAAAAAAATAAACATTCTAACTACTGAAATATCTTACTGATCAAATGGTGAACTACTTCTTGATGGAAATAAAATGACATTGACCTTGTGTATCTCTTATTATGCTATACAAAAAATAAGTTCTAAATTACAAGTAAGTTTTGTTGATTTGCTTGTTAACTGTTGACAAAGTAGAACACCACAATACATACAATATTTTACTTAGCTAAACACTATAGAAAAACAACTAACTCTACCTTATCATTGCCATATAATTTTTAGAACATCAAGAACTTCTTTATAGCATGGTGGAAAATAACAAGACATCATCATAAAGAATCAATCAATAAAGAAAGACTTTTTAAAACCTTATAAGTTGTATAATAAAATAGCAGATTCCAATACCTTCTTCCTAGGTATTTGGGTGTGGACAGGTCTCAACAAAGGGAAACAGAATGCATGCCTTAAAAATAATCCTTTCTAGATATTAAACTTTGCTAATTAAGTATTAACCAATTATCAGCCTCAGCAATATAATCCTCTTACGGAATATGCTATGGGAAAGTATGCTCCATTTACCTTGCACATGGTCAATGATACAATATTTGATAAAATTATAAGTTTCTCACATGTATAAAATGGAAACTATCAGAAATCTTCATCAAAACAATGGCAAGTTAAAATAATTCCCACAGGAAATAATAAAAGAGAATATCCTACTTCATTATAATTATATATATATATACCTTAATAACCTATCCAAAACTAGTATCATGTAATAATAAACCTGAACAAAAAACAAAGCTTGTTTAGAGCTACTCTTAAGCTCCATCTAGTGATCATAAAATGCAAGCTTAAGAGCAAGTTACAAAATATATAACTTGTTTTATTTATTATAAGTGTACCTTTGAAAGTTTTGCATTGCTATATATTACAGAGGCTTTTACTATATGGTGAAACTGAGCTGAATTCAGACTCATATAGCTATCTATTTGGTTAGCCTAGATTTGAAGACATTTATGTGTCTGATAAATTCATTCTTTCAAATTGATAGAAATGTATTTTATAAGTTCTGACTTTTTAGATCTAGTTTCTAGACTCCCAGCTTTCCACTGAGGTAAAACATAAGCTCAAAACCAATTGGTCTGGAGGAAGGGATAATGATAGATATTTTGAATTATGTCTCTTTCAGTACTTATAAAGAGAAAGCTTGTTTAGAACTAGTGGTAAGCACCATCTAGTGATCATAAAATGCAAACTAAGAATGCAAGTTACGAAATTTATAACTTGTTATATATATATATATATATATAGAGAGAGAGAGAGAAATAAGGCATTCTTCTACCTGGAACTTAATTGTAAATACATAGGATTTGAATTCAAGCAACCTTTAACTACTCACATTATCTCATACTACTGGTACACATGACCACGCACATGTAGAAAAGATAATCTCCAATATACATATTTCATACTGACCAAATGATGTGTGCTGGTTTATCATCAAACACATATATTGGTGATTATTTATCTTTTTTATATGTGTGTGGTCATGTTTAACAGTAGCATGAGATAGTTTGAATAGTTAAAGGTTGCTTGAAAGTCTGAGTTTAAATTCTCTCTATATATAAACATATGTCAAATTGTATTTTATGCATCTCCTAATTTAAATAAATTAATAAATAATTTTTAAAACAAAAATATATATTTTGGGACCAATGTTTTGTAGTATATAAATGGATGTGGAAGTGTTTATATTGGTGAATCACCTTTTACTTTAGAGAAAAGGACAATAAAACATGTACTGTTACTAAAGATATTTTAAAAATCTAAACAAAATAATACTGAAAATAGTACTATATCTGCACCAGTGTTTTATAACCATAATCAAAACTGGAATTTTGGAATTGATTTTAGTATTAAACATGTGAAGATATTAAATATTGAAAGAAATAAAAATAAATAAATGAGGCAATATTGATATACAAATATAAAAAATGCATAATAAATCAAATGACAGCAAATCTAGAAAATAAAAAAATATGGAAAATCTAAAAATATAAAGTTATTATCTTTGAATGTTTAATATATTGACAGGTAGTAAATGTAATATGCAAGACATTATGGAAAAGATAAAAATAGAGAGATTGTCTTTGAACATACTTTTTACGTTTGCTCGACAAAGATTAATTAGATAGTTGAAAATATTCCTATATGGATAGAAAGTTTGGATTTATATTAGTCTTTGTTTTAGTAAAATATGATAGATATATAAGTTAAAGTAATACAAACATCGACTAATATATAGATACATGCATGTATATTAGGATTTGCAACTCTAATACTTTTACCTACAATTGTGTTGTAGTAAAATAAATAATAAATGTATTTTTCATTCTGAGGAGCATGTGTTTGCAGTATAGATAGATAGATAGATAGATAGATAGATAGATAGATAGATAGATAGATAGATAGATAGATAGATAGATAGATAGATAGATAGATAGATAGATAGATAGATAGATAGATAGATAGATAGATAGATGGATGGATGGATGGATGGATGGATGGATGGATGGATGGATGGATGGATGGATGGATGGATGGATGGATGGATGGATGGATGATATATATGACATATATATATATATATATATGATGATATGATATGATATATGATGGATGATGGATGGATGGATGGATGGATGGATGGATGGATGGATGGATGGATGGATGGATAGATAGATGGATAGATAGATAGATAGATAGATAGATAGATAGATAGATAGATAGATAGATAGATAGATAGATAGATAGATAGATAGATAGATAGATAGATAGATAGATAGATAGATAGATAGATAGATATAGATAGATAGATAGATAGATAGATAGATAGATAGATAGATAGATAGATAGATAGATAGATAGATAGATAGATAGATAGATAGATAGATAGATAGATAGATAGATAGATAGATAGATAGATAGATAGATAGATAGATAGATAGATAGATAGATAGATAGATAGATAGATAGATAGATAGATAGACAGATAGACAGACAGATAGATAGACAGATAGATAGATAGATAGATAGATAGATAGATAGATAGATAGATAGATAGATAGATAGATATAATTAAGCAATCCAAATTTTATCATTTTCTTTATATATGCATTAGGAACAACAACAAGAACAACTACAAGTAAGCTTTATTAAAATTTCTATTAACGTTATTGTTTATCATCATATCACTACATATTCAGGTGGAAATGTGAAAATTTGTCTATGATTTTATAAATCGATAAATATTTCACGAATCTTGTAGAATGTTGCAGAATTTCCTTTTCTTTTTGCATATGATTGCTTTATATATATATATATAACCCGTGCAAATCTTCGTTTTAACATATATATATAATTTGCTAAAAGAAAATGTGTTAAATATGTATATTACAACTAGTTTTGAAACATGATACCAAACAATACAACGGAACATGACAATTAAAAGATTACATATTTTAAAAAAAAAATCAATGTATAGTTTTTGTTAAACCAAGATAAAATTTGATTTTGTAAATATAGTTTAAATTAATTTAATTTTTTTTTTTTTCATGTATTTAATTTCTCGTTCAAAAATGATAATTTAAAATTGATATACAAATGAGGTATAGTAATAAATATGACAAACATTTAGCATTTCAGATTAATAAGTTGGAAGAAATAATTAACATGGCACTGTGTTTTATAAACTTTTACCATAACATTGATCAACTTTTTATAGATAATACATGAAAAGCAAATTTTAAAACGCCATGGGTATTTCTAGACAAATAATGAATTTCACATTCTTACTATTGAAATAGACACTTGAGAAATGAAGAAATATAAAGTGGAAATGTAGGTTATTTTTTGTCTATAACTATATTTAAAATTATTTAAACTTCAAATGAATGAAATATTTACTTTTTCTTTTGCATAAACATTGTTGTTAAAACGTTGAAGCCATTTTAAAACTTTGCCCATTAGAAACACAAAAGAATTTACCTTAAAACTATTATCTATCTTAAACTGCTGCTAATTATAGTTTTCTCTAAATATTAACTAATGATCTTTTAGTTATCAAACTTTCTATTAATGCAAAGACACATAATAATATTAATAATACTATATTTTTCTACCGCATTATAAAATTATTGTTTGTTTTAATTCTTTGTATGAATGAGCTATCCACACAAATGGATATTACTGACGTAAGAAAATCATCTTATAATAGTTCATTGTGGCAGGAAATCAGAAAAGAATTTCATTTTCCATGAGAATTCAAATGTTTTAGTTTTTTTTCAAGTACAAGAAATTTAAGTTTTGTTTCTTCAGCAGTTTGATGTTATATATATATATTGAACCAACCTCCTCCGAACAACAATTACTAAAAAAAAAAAACGACTAACTGCTACTTCTATTACTATTTTCAAATTTCTTAACACTATAAAATTTACAATTTAAAATTTACTACTTAAAATTATGGGAAACAACAAACACCAAGCATTGACAAATAAAATACTCACTAATATTTTATTATATTTTGTCCTCCTAAATTTTCCTTTCAGAAAAATGTTTGGTTTTTAGGTAAAGTGTCAACTATTATCAATAGCAAACTATCAATAACATTCAACACTCAACTACCAAATATACACTGACCAAATAAACACTTTATTTTTTATTTTTAAAAGAAGAAAAAAAAATCCCTTAGGCACCAGCTAATTACATTAGAATTAGCATGTCTATTTGATCAGCACAATTTGATACCTGAAAATCCCTGCTAGCTTAAACAATTCCAACCGCCCACTAATAAACAAAACAAAAGGTATCTTAAATGCTGCCTCTTCTTACTATTTTTTTTTTTTTAAAAACTAAAATAATTTTCCCTGAACCATTCTAAATAATACTTCAATTCTTTAAAACTATTAATACAACTTTATACGGAATGTCAAAACATTTATAGATTTAAATTAGCGAATCTTTTCTGTAATACTATTATTAATGATTAGATTTTTTCGCTCCTACTCTTATTAAGAAAATAAATATTTATACTTACCCGCACATATCAGAAATAAACATAAATGTTTTAAGAAAAATAATTTAAGTGTTCTTTTACATTATTTTAAAATAAATTAATTGTTTTATCTTATAATGAGACACACACACTTCTTTTTTTAAAGATTAAAATAAGCATTTTAATATATTACTTTAGCAAATAAATTATACACATTACATCATATTTTATTCTTTTTTTTAAATTTAAAAAAAATCAAATCACACATACATGCATGCCATTGTTTCAAAAATATTATTTAATAGAAGCTGCTTTTACTTATTTTATTATTGCAAATATTAATTTTTTGAAGTTTAAAGTTTATTCTTTTTTTAAGTTTAACTCAAAAAGTTCAAAGTTCTTTTAAGAAAGTCTATCTTTATTTTAAAAAGAAATTGGGAATGTTTAGATATCAAAGTCAAATAATTACCTAGGTTTTAAAATACGACAGAAACAGCATAATGGAATTATTTCTTAACTCATCAACGACTGATAAAATGATTCCTCCATAGATCCTGTGATTTGGTATAATTTTTGTGGCTGGTTTTGCATTCCCGTACTCTGCTGTCCATTTAGTCTATTTCAACATGATTACTTTCCGAACTAATTGCAGATCTTAGATGCATAGGGAGCAGCTTTCAGTCAACTGCAAATACATTGGTTTTAACAGTGCAACATTTTTTGAAATATTACTTCTAGGAATATTTATTAAAATGAGAAAGTCAGACCAAGAATGATAAAATGTTGAATTATTTATACTGTTTTAAACAATGGAAAACTTTATTTAGCAGCAACATTCTTCGTCTCATGAAATAAAATCAGTTTCTGTGTCTACTTTTTATTAAAAATTACATACATACACGCACATATATTTATTTATTTTATTATAAGATAAAACAAAATCTCTTTATTATTTATTAAAACTTCATTTAAAGAATATTAATCATTTATTTATTACAAGACTTTTTTCTTTTTTTAAACAAAAAAAAATGTATTATTTTAAACAGCTTATTATTTTAAACAGCATTTACAGTTTATTTTATTTAATACAAAATCCCCCCTCCCCCCTGCTCTTTAGTTTTTACATTTTATTCTCTTAATATTAAATTTTTATATTTTTAAAACATTGGACTCATACAATTACTTTAATATCAATGTACTTTGGTACATTATCTCTGTCCTACCTCTGAAACTAAAATATCATTCTGAGCATTTTAGTTTTCCCAGAATTTAAACCTATAAATAATATAATTTATTTACTTAACATTTGTTTAACTGTATACGTGTATTCCTATTTATTCACTATAATTTTTATCCCAGTATAAGTCTATTCTATAACCAATCATGTCACTCTTTCCTTCTTTCCAATATATTTAGCACTATTTTAACCAAACACACACAAAAAACATTTTACATTTCCAAATGTATGTGCAGTCAACATTTACTCTTTTGGTTCTAATTCTACACCTCATGTTCATCTATCTTCCTCATTCAGAGTGTGTGTTATTATTTTTTTTAATCTTTAAAAAAACCACGGTTCTACTTTCTAACGTCCATGAAAATCAACTTTTTATCATACACCAAAGCTAACCTGTTCAGGGAAAAAATATAAGTACTACCAATACCTTTCTTACCCTTCTCTACTGCAAATATCCCCTATTAATATATAACAATGGTCAACTTTGATGCTCCATCTAAACAACTAACTACAATTCAAGTAGTTTATTCTATTTAAACAACTAATTTCAAGCCATGTTGATTCACCAAATAAATTGCCAACTATGTTTTATAGTAATCTTATCATTTGCTACATCTATTTTAAGCTCCCTTAAATCTCTACATCAATGTCCAATTGTCCTTTACATTGGTCCTACATTAAAGTGCAAATGACCATTGAACTATGGTCCTATCTCTTAAACAACTAAATCTTGGGCCATGTTACCGCACCTATTAAACATCCAACTATCTACATTAATGCACTGAATGCCCCTCCTAAACTACAACTTCTATCAGTTCCTCCACTTAAAATGACAACTTTCAGACCATGTTATGGTGCCTAATAAACATCCAACTAACTATGTTAATGCGCCGTATGCTGCTCCTAAACTACAACTACCAGTTCTTCCACTTAAAACAACCACTTTTGGGCCATGTTACTGTGCCTAATAAACATCCAACTAACTACGTTAATGTGCCGTATGCCCCTCCAAACTCAACTCCTGTCAGTTCTTCCACTCGAAAAGTCTAGTTCTCAGGCCACATTGACATGCTACATAAAACAGTTTCATGCTACATCAATGCAACAAATGAACAGTTTCATGATACATTGATTCACCAAATGAAACAATCTCCTCCAAACAACCAATAAAGAAAAAGTCTACTACTACTTACTAAACACTTACTACCTTAAAAGCTCTTAATGATATAAAACTTACAATTTAAAATTTACTACTTAAACTTATGGGAAACAACAAACACCAAGCATTGACAAATAAAATACTAACTAATATTTTATTATATTTTGTCCTCCTAAATTTTCCTTTCAGAAAAATGGTTGGTTTTCCGGTAAAGTGTCAGCTATTATCAATAGCAAACTATCAATAACATTCAACACTCGACTACCAAATATACACTGACCAAATAAACACTTTATTTTTTATTTTTAAAAGAAGAAAGAAAAATCCCTTAGGCACCAGCTAATTACATTAGAATTAGCATGTCTATTTGATCAGCACAATTTGATACCTGAAAAACCCTGCTAGTTCAACCGGTTCAAACCACCCACTAATAAACAAAACAAAAGGTATCTTAAATGCTGCCTCTTCTAAGCTACTACTATTTTAAAAAAAAACTAAAATAATTTAACCTGAACCATTCTAAATAATACTTCAATCCTTTAAAACTATTAATACAACATTATACTGAATGCCAAAACATTTATAGATTTAAATGAGCGAATCTTTTCTATAATATTATTATTAATGATTAGATTTTTTTCCTCCTACTCTTATTAAGAAAATAAATATTTATACTTACCCGCACGTATCAGAAATAAACATAAATGTTTTAAGAAAAATAATTTAGGTGTTCTTTTATATTATTTTAAAATAAATTAATCGTTTTATCTCATAATGAGACACACACACTTCTTTTTTTAAAGATTAAAATAAGCATTTTAATATATTACTTTAGCAAATAAATTATACACGTTACATCCTATTTTATTTAATCTTTTTTTTAAGATTAAAAAAAAATCAAGTCACACATACATGCATGCCATTGTTTCAAAAATAATATTTAATAAAAGCTGCTTTTACTTATTTTATTATTGCAAATATTAATTTTTTGAAGTTTAAATTTTTTTTTTTTTTAAGTTTAATTCAAAAAGTTCAAAGTTCTTTTAAGAAAATCTATCTTTATTTTAAAAAGAAATCGGGAATGTTTAGATATCAAAGTCAAATAATTACCTAGGTTTTAATATACGACAGAAACAGCATAAATGAATTATTTCTTAACTCATCAACGACTGATAAAATGATTCCTCCATAGATCCTGTGATTTGATATGATTTTCGTGGCTGGTTTGGCGTTCCCACACTCCGATGTCCATTTAATCTATTTTAACATGATTACTTTCCGAACTAATCGCAGATCTTAGATGCGTAGAGAGCTGTTTTTGGTCAACTGCAAATACGTTGGTTTTAAGAGTGCAACATTTTTTGAAATATTACTTCAAGAAATATTTATTAAAATGAGAAAGTCAGACCAAGAATGATAAAATGTTGAATTATTTATACTGTTTTAAACAATGGAAAACTTTATTTATCAGCAGTGTTATTCGTCTCCTGAAATAAAATCAGCTTCTGCATCTACGTTTTATTAACAATTACATATATATATATTTATTTATTTTATTATAAGATAAAATGAAATCTCTTTATTATTTATTAAAAATTCATTTAAAGAATATTAAATCATTTATTTATTACAATACTTTTTTCTTCTTTTAAACAAAAAATCTTATTATTTTAAACAGCGTTTACAGTTTAGTTTATTTAATACAAAATCCCCCCCCCCTGCTCTTTAGTTTTTACATTTTATTCTCTTAATATTAAATTTTTATATTTTTAAAACATGGGACTCATACAATTACTTTAATATCAATGTACTTTGGTACAATATAATTGTTTTACCATTAAATTGTTTATATATATATTGTAAGCCTTACTTTCTTTCGTAAATAAACTAATGATTGGGAAATAAATAGTAGGATGAGTAGATAACTATATCAATTTCTTTTGTAAAGTCATGAAAAAATAAAAGCTTTATTTAGAGAGACAAATTACCATGTGGCTTGAATTGAATGTATAGATAAAAGTATGTTTGTATTTTATTTGAAATTAGAGTGTATTATTATGTAGAGGGAAAGGGGATTGACTATTGTGTGCACTATAATATCTTAAAATGTTGATAATTATTGATCATATCTGTAAATGAGAATGATAGATAGTATTTGTCTGGCAGTTTTTTTTGAAAGAATAGGTTTAAATTTTCAAGAAATTATGAAGGATATTTTGTACACATAAGAATATGAAGAAGTAAACCACTATTTAGTAATATGGATATGTACATGCATATGTGTGTAGGAGGTATATATAGATTATTTTGAATCTTGGAAATTTATGCATTGTACTGTAAATTATTTGATAATATAATGTAAAAAAAAAAGAAAAAAAATTGTATGGGTTTCACAGGAATTGGTTATTGCTTTCAGTTCTAAATTTCATTTAAGTTTCAGATAAATTTATTAAAAGTCAGATATATAAAATACTCAATATTATATTTTTTAAAAAAAATATTTCTCCTAGATGAAAGCAAGAAAATGTGTCAAGAAAGATAAGATAATGAATGCTGAAGTCCATAAACCAAAAACAATATTTAACAAATGTTGTCAAAGATTGTTTGAGACATCTGTATATAGAAAAGATGAGAGCAAAATTTGCAGGTGTTTTTATATAAAAGGTAATGCAAATGAAGTAGAGGGGATTTTCTTGCTAATTATATATCTGATCATCTTCTCTGCTCATTTTACTGCAGATAGAAGTGGACTAAAACTTAAGAAGTGTGTGTATATTAATTAAAATGAAGAGCTAAAAGATATAATTGGTGTATAAATCTCTCTTCAAAATCAATGATGACAAAAGTCGTTTGCAGCAAAAAGTTTTGTACATTATATCTCAATCTTTGTATTTGGCTTTTAAAAGTTCATTTAAAATAAGACATCTCAGGAGCATTATGTTATCAGTGGCTTAAATTCAAAACTTCAAGGAATAATTGGATTTTAACAATAATTGGAGATGTAGTTACAATACTCATCACTCTTATTAATATTTTTTGATTGTGACACCAGTAATACAGCTTATCTGAATCATTGTAATATGCAATAGACACTTGTCAAATGTACAGAAAATAACTGCTGAACATAAATTGGCAATTCTTCATCATCACTTATGAAATGAAACCTAAAAATATACTTGGAAAAGAGCATCTAGAGCACTGGTTTTGCTTGAAGTTTTCATTTTTTTCTCCTAAAGAAAATTAAAAATAATGAAGTATAAAAAATAGTTATGGACTTATCTGGATTTGAACCCAGGAACAAAATTGTTTAAAAATTTAGAGTAACCTGCAGGCCTATTTTCTCAACAGTTTTAAAATTATGGTGATTAAAAATAATAATACCAATTATTAATGTTAGCTACATCCTCGGTGGAAATGGTTTTATGCACAACCATGACCATCAAAGTGACATAAATGTAATATATTTTACATGGCAGTGAATTGAATAATGGTAAATGGTGTTTATGTAGTACAATACCTGTGTTTAACCTTTAAATTGGTATTGAGCTTGCAAAATATTTAGATGTAGCTCTGAAGAAACTCAAACCAAAAAGACAATGATTAATGTTTTATTGGTTATTTGTTTTGGCTTTTATTTATATATTTGTTATTATTTTTAATAGATATTTAACATTCATAGGAAAAATTTTAAAAAAGCAATGATTTTGACCCCACAAGAAACTATTGAAGTTCTAAAAAAATGTCAAAGTATAATGAAAAAGAGAAAGAATGAATGCTTAAATATTTGTCATATTAAAAAAAATTTTTCTATTTTATTTTATCAAAATTATGTGCCTATTGGTAGAGTTGTAAATGTCATTTGAATAGTCATTGCTATGCCTTGAAAAGTAGATGCGATCTGTTTTGATCATAAATCTTGGATGAATGTTGCTGGGTGCTTGACTTTTAAAATTAATATATTTCATGGATTTTATTCATGGTCGGTTAAACTTATTATTTTGCATCAATATTCTGATAACCCGGTGTGTGTATGTGTGAAGCTGTAAATGTTGAGTATTGCTTAGGTAGAGTTATCTACCACCTCGAAGGAATAGATAGAAAATAGCTATCTCATCAGTTAATTACTATGTATGCAATAGTTAAATTTGTAGTTATTGTAGTGAAGTGGGTCAAGAAACTGATAGGCTGTTGATTAAATATAAGATAATGTCATATTTATATTTAAATGCGGAATTCTAATTTTGTGCTTAAGCGCATTAACATTTAAAGTTGAAGTATGGGTCAAAACATAGATTAAGTATTAATTTTGAAATGTAAATAATTTGTAAGTATCTAATTTTTATTATTATTATTATTTTATATAGTAGTTATGTGAATTTCATATGGAAAGAATTTTTTTTTATTTATTTTTACAATGAATATAATATTTGAGTTTTGGTACTACTAATGTGTGTTTCTTTTCTTATTAAGTATAATAAACATTTGTTATTGTTATAAATTTATATATGTGTCTTGTGTTTTAATATTTTGAATATCTTGAACCTTACTCAGCGGTATAAAAAGGTATATTCGATATACTACCATAACCATTTTTATAAACGTGGTATGAATATGATATGTTAATAATAGATCACATTTAAATTTATGAATTGTCTTAAGTTGATTGATTTTCATAATTCATTTCCATAATTGATTTCCATAATTCACTTCCATATTTCACCTTTATAAAATATCAACCACGAAAGGTTTTATAAAAGAGAAAATCATTTCACATGGATAAAGAAGATACATGACTCATGATATGTCATAGATTTAAAAAAGTACTAGTTAATTTTGGCAAACAGATTATACGAAATAAAATAAAATTAAGAGAAAATAGTCAATTCCGATTTGTTAAACTTAGTTATTGAGTTCGTTGCAATGTACATGGATATTAAGAGTAGATATAAAATTCCTTTTCTGATTTTGGTATTTAATATGATTCCCACTGGTAATCTTACATTAAATTTTAATTTAGCAATTTGTAGGATCACATCCATGTAATAATTAATAATTGCACCTCACTAGAAGATCCAGAACTTGAGAAATTTGAGTATTTCGATTATTAAAATTAAGAGAGCTAGCTTGGAAGGCAAATAGTGTAAATGCTAAAAAAATTGGGAAATGCTATTTTGATATTAATAATTAATCTGGAATTAGTTGGAATAAATAGTGCATTCCATTCTGGTAGGCCTATAGGTGTGTTTAAGGAAATAATGTTAAGAGTTGTCTGTTAAGATGTTATAAAAGGAAACATAACACAGACATTTAATGATATATAATTGTGACTATTAAAAGTAATAGATACTGAGAACGAAAATAATAGTAGTTGGGTTAAACGGGAAGGATTTATAACATTTCTTTTATTTTACTTTGAATTGAATAATAATCTAATAATATATATTACAAACATAAATTAAGAGTTCTCTGCAGCGATTACTGACTTATTTCTAGTCATTTATATATCATAAATAAACATAACTTTCTTGTGATTACCATTAGAGATCATATATCTATATAAAGTTGTAGAAGAAAGTTGTCTATATTATTTTCTTAGTAGTAATAACTTATCATGAGAGTATTTACATAATTGTTATTTCACAATTAAGGCCATAATAAATGTAAATGGATGTATGAATATTATATTTTTATGAAGATATTTTAATTACTTTTTTCATTGTATCCTATAGTAATAAGCATGGATGATGATCTCTGGTGGGCATTGCGATTTCATAGTTACAATTTTGCTCCCGGGTATACATAATCTTATTATTACTATTATTAGGTAAACACACCAGCTTTCCGTATTCGGTTCCATTTTTATTTTTAATCTACTAGCCTAAAGTTGATGTAGAGAATATATATATATGAAAGTCATCACTTTCTTGTAAGACTTAATAAAGTCTATATTTCGTAATTCTATCAAATTTTGCTTTTATTCTTTGCTAAGTAATTCTGAAAAGAAGCGTTAATTCACTTATCAAAAGTAGATTGAACTTCATTTCTCAATTAAAATACTAACTTGTTGATCAATGCTTTCATTGTTGGAGATAAAAATAAATAGTGGTTAAATTTATTAGCTAAACTTACATATTTTAATATAGACAAATTATACAGTTCTATCTCCTTTTAACAAAATTGTAGTGAACTGAGGTTTTGATAGCTAAAGGGCAGATTTCGTTATGAATGCTAAGAGGTAGCTTGTTAGTGGCCTTACCGCCACTGTCTATTAATACAATTTCCCAAATAGAGCATGGATGACCCATGGGTTTTGACAATAATTGGCATATTGCTTAGCTTAAATTTAACTGAAGATGAGGAAACAGGTGTCACTAAATACATTTGTACAATGAATAATTTATATGTCCTATGTCAAAATTCGCTGATTTTTGCATCAGATGCTAATATATATAAGATAAGGAATAAATTAGTGCAGAACATCTCCTTAGTATCGACTATAAACTAAGAAAAAGTTCGTATAAAAATTATAATTTAGAAACTTTACAAAAAAAAAAAAAAGATATGACAATAATAGAAACTATAAAGCGATTATCAAATCATTCAACATAATAGGAGCCATATATCCTCAGTCGCACCCTTCTGGCTTGCATAAGGTATCAGGCTTTAAATGCTCACTTTAACGAAATCAAATGTTAGTAAGTGCATTGAGAGAATACCATTGAAAAATACATGAAATACAAGTTCACTGTGAACTATAAGCATACCATTTTATTTAGATCTCTTTAAGAAATTTTATTTTAGATTAAATAACTACCCTACAGAGTATGACGATGCAAGTAAGCAAATAAGTTTTATTTATATCTGGTTTATGACAATGGGTATATAATACGTGTACTGATGCTTATAATATCAGCATTAGAGCACCTCCCGATATGGATAAGCTCTTACACCTCTTACGTAATCTGAAGAATAGGTTAACTCAGACCAGACTCTCCATAATATTTACAAAATCAGCTGAAATGAGCCTAATTCAAAATTAATCAACTTTAGGGAATTGCACTACAAATAGATGGTCAGCATCAATACTTATATTTTTCCACAAAAAGTTCAGTGTTTCTGGAGCTTGAAATGAATATGTCCATATTTTTTATCCAGGGAAAACTAAAATAATGTGGGCTGAGCACAACAATCAGGAAATAAAATTTAAAGAGGCAAGATTTATCACTAATAACATCGACGCAATATACAAAAACGAATCAAGTATGGGGTTGCACCAGAAGTGTAATGTGTAAGTTACAAATTTGCATTTTAACCACTGAGTATTAATGCCATAATTTATCCTAATAAATACTAGTTAGTCAATGATATTGAGCTTTACCACAGTAATTTTTTCAGCTAAAAGCATTGTACAGAAAGGTATTAATTGAATGGAGAAATATAGTTTAATCTATCCTTCATAAACAAATTAATGCTACTTATAAAATCTATATTATTATTTTAAATATTTTTACATATTTATTACAATTAACATAACTATTTTTCTTAAAATCAATATATATATATATATATATATATATATATATATATATATATTTATATAGATATATATATATATATATATATATATATATAAGAATCAACAACTATAACACCTACATCTAGAATTATGTTGTATTACTGTCAATACGAAATATGTTTTTCATTTTATAGTGCATTTATTTAAGTATTGTTATACATTTTGATAGATAGATAGATAGATAGATAGATAGATAGATAGATAGATAGATAGATAGATAGATAGATAGATAGATAGATAGATAGATAGATAGATAGATAGATAGATAGATAGATAGATAGATAGATAGATAGATAGATAGATAGATAGATAGATAGATAGATAGATAGATAGATAGATAGATAGATAGATAGATAGATAGATAGATAGATAGATAGATAATACAATAACCAATCAATATTTTATGTTTTCTTTATATATGTATTAGCACCAACAACAACAACAACTACAAGTAAGCTGTACTAACATCTCTATTAACTTTACTTTTACCTTCTTATCATTTAATGTCTATATTCCTGTAGAAATGTGAACATTTTTTTGTGATTTTATAACTAGATAAATATTGGACGAATCTTATTGAACATTGCATAAATTTTCTTTCTTTTTCTGATTTAATAATATATATTATACAGGCTTAAGCCTGTATTTATATATGTAATATATGCAGGATTCGAAGTCAGACTTCCACACGACCCACTTCTCTCAGTGTTAACTCATATTGCTGACCCACCTGATCACACACATGTTGAAAATATAAATAATCACCAATATATAATTGATGAGTTCTAGTTTAGCACGGAATATGTTTATTGGTGATTATTTATCTATTTCAACATGTGTATGATCAGGTGGGTCAGCAATATGAAATTGCACTGAGAGTAGTAGGTCGTGTGAAAATCTGATTTAGTAATATGTAATTTTTTTTTTTAAATGTATAACTTACCTTAATAAAATTTGTGGAAAGCTTAAACCTATTTTTTAATGATGATAAGAAAACACAACAAGAGGACGGGGATTAAAAGAACACAGTGTTAAAAAAATCAATGCAAAGATGGTTGTAGGGGTGCTGCAGTCACTGATTTGAAAAAAACAACAACGTTAAAGTTCAACCAATATATATATATATATATATATATATATATATATATATTGTGCTGGATGGTTCCACAGAATGAAGTATACTTACACATATATATGTTTTTCTGGTTTCGTACTTCTTCATAATACATTTATAATCTTATAAATGTTACGTGAACGAACCGGCACGTTCGAGCAAAATGGGAGATATTATTGATAGCTTTAACTATCAACAATGGCCCACCTCGGCTGCTAGATTCAAACCCCTACTATCCAAACACTTTATTTGTTTTGGAGTAAACTCCAGGTGCCAGATATCTATTCAGAAGAATAAACAACATATTTGGTCAGTAGGCTCATAATCCAGGGCTCGAAACGACCCCAAAACTAGCCCAGTCTAATTTTAATCAGTAATACAATATAGAAAAAGAATTGATAAAAAGAATTTACTGACGAATAAAGTTTAATTTTAAAGACAATTTATTAACTAATATTTACTAATTATAAACATTTTTATAAATCTATAAATAACACACACACATTTTAAGTTAACATACTATGATATATTTTATGAAAGAGCAAAAGTAATCTTTGACATTTAAATTATCTAACATTCACAAACACACACATCAGTAGTTCATTTTATGCATGCTTATAAAGTTCAAATTACTTGTCTCTGTAGGATTTACGAATTACAGTAGCTACTACATATAAATGAGAGTAATAAAATGTTTTACCTATGATTTTTGGAATGTGTATATTGCTTGTTGTTAGCTGCTTCTGATGGAGTATATCTAATAAAGGATATCTAACCGGTTAGATTTGACATTTCTTGAGGAGATTTGATGCTAATCCGTTGGTTTTATTCTTGGAGACAGAGGAATATTGACGGATGATTTCTGAGCTGTTAGGTAGACATTATTTCATGGGCAGGTCTTGCTGATCTTGTTGGACTAAGGGCTGAAAGAAGAGTATATATTTCCATAAGATGTTCAGCACTGCATTTCTGTTTCTGGATACATAATTTAAACAAGATTGACACTAGACATACTGGAAACTAGGCTGAAACTGAACTCCGATAAAAAATCTGGCTATTTATATATGCGAATTGTTTTCATTTTAATAACCTCCAGCAATAGGTGCAATAGGTGTTGTCGAAATTCTTTTAGTAATATATCCTACGACAACGTGTTTTTGAAGATTGTTTAATTAGTAGTAGCCAGTTCAAAACATGTTGTTTTTATATCCTTAATTAGTAGCCCACCGCTGTGTTTTTAAATACATTTCATTTCAATATTTATTTTCATGTATTTTTCAATATCATTTTAACACGCATTTATTATATATCTTTTTAACAAGCTTACATTTATTTTTATTTACCATCACACATATATATACACATTTATTCTAATAACTGGAATGAAAAGAGATTTATATTTTAATTTTTAATTTATAATATGAACATTCTTTAACTTTTATGAACTCTTTTACGAAAATAAACTGTAATAAACTCTTCAACATTTAAATACGTTTTTTCGTTTTTTCTTTTACGAAAGATTATTTTAATATTTTTTTTTTTAGATAAATTAGTATGTGCCAATTTCAATATTGGTACTATATATATATATATATATATACAGAGAGAGAAAGAGAGAGCAAATCAGATATAGCGTGATATTGCTTTTTAAATGCTTGTATTTACAAAAGTGTGATATAAGGAATGTACCAATAGCTCACACAAGCTCTTGTTAATAAGTGAGGTAAGAGAAAATATTTAAAATCTTTGTCTGGAATATTCTTATTTCCAGACCAAGTGATTTCAAGCTTCTGGCTTACGTCAGTGAGGAGTTACAATATTCAGACTCTATACCTAAACTATCAACTCAAAACCCAGCACTTCTTTAATATGTAACTACTGAGAAGAAACACTGAAATTTTCAGACATAAAAATGTTTTAACTCCAGTTATATAAATAAAATAGCTATATGGGACTGAACCCAATTCAGATTTATTATGTATTAATATATCAATAGTTACATATTAAGTATGTACTGGGTTTTGAGTTGATCTTTTACATCTACTATTGAAATGTTCTAGCTCCTCACTGAGGTAAACCATAAGCTCAAAATCAATTGGTATGAGGATAAGAATATTCTAGAGAGAGATATTAAATATTTTTTCCTATTGCACTTATTAGTAAAAGATTGTTTGAGCTATTGATACCTTCCTATAAAATCCATTACTAAGTTGTAAGGCTTAATAAAATGTAAATTCTTAAATTCTCTCAAATTTGCTTTTTTATCTTAGTTATAATTATAAATTTTATTAAACACACATTATTATATTAAGTAATATTTACTAAGGCTGTAACCTTTAGGAATAAGTATCTGAAAAATTCGAAGGTAAGAACCTCTACAGGTCTTAGCCACAAGCTTACGCTAGGAAGAAAAGAGGGAAACCTTCTTTACTTCAACCTACTTTTATATATGAATAGATGAAGCTGAAGTGGTTAGATCTAAGAGTGTGAATCTATTCAGTAGTTCACTAATTAAGTCCACAACTTTTATTATACATTAATACTCGCGGAATCTTACGATTTACAACAAGTCAATGGAAAGATCTTATAGTAAGAAATCTATTACGATAATTTAAAGTTGTAATTATAAATTTTATTAAACGCACATTATTATATTAAGTAATATTTACTAAGGCTGTAACCTTTAGGAATAATCGTCTGAAACCTGTAGAGGTCCTTACCTTCAAATTTTTCAGACGTTTATTCCTAAAGGTTACAGCCTTAGTAAATATTAACTTAGTTATGTAATTCTATAAGTAGCGTTAAATGACTTCTTAAAAATAGACTAAACTTCAATTCTCAATTAAAGTTAATAATCCACGGATCATTGCTTACAACATTTGGGATGAAAATAAGAGTGCTTAAGTTTATTGGGTAAACCTATATCATTTGGTATAGCACCTCCTTTCAACAAAGTAGTTGAAAGTTGAGTCTTTAATTGGTATAACACGGTGTTCATTATGAATGCTTTGAGCTGGTATCTACCAATAAAACTTACAAGATAAAGCATGGCTGACCTTTTAATAACTGGCATATTCTGTAACTTAACTTTAAATGAAGATGAAAACACAGGTATCCCCAAATAGATTTCTACAATGAATTTATTTTTATGTCCTATGTAGACAATGGGATAATTTGTGCATCAGTGGATAATATTAATATGATAAAAAATAATTAATGCAGAAATAGTCTTTAGTATAGACTATAACCCAAGAAGAAGAACTTATAAAAATAATTTTAGGGTTTTTACAAAAAAAAAATATGACAATGACATCAACTCTAAAATTATGATCAATCATTCCAAAATGCAAAAAGCCATACATCTTCAGTCAGGTACTTGCGGCTTCCATAAGGTGGCAGGCTATGCATGGATGAAGTTACTCAAAACAATACCATTGAAAAGTGCATCAAAGATTTCTTCAATGTACGCTATAAGCTTAACATTTTATTTAAAAATCTTTATGAAATTTCATTGTAGATGAAATAACCACTCCCCAGACTATGACAACTCAAATAAGTAGATACGTTTTTCATTTTATATCTGGTTTATTGCAATAGTTTCATAATATATGTGTTGATGCTGTATATACATATACAAATTCAATAATAAATGTGTATTTGATCCTTTGATGCATTTATTTAAAATGTAGATAGAGAGATATATAGATGGATATATAGATAGATAGGTAGGTAGGTAGATAGGTAGATAAATAGATAGGTAGGTAGATAGATAGATAGATAGATAGATAGATAGATAGATAGATAGATAGATAGATAGATAGATAGATAGATAGATAGATAGATAGATAGATAGATAGATAGATAGATAGATAGATAATTAGGTAGGTAGATAGATAAGTAGATAGATAGGTAAATAGATAGATAGATAGATAGATAGATAGATAGATAGATAGATAGATAGATAGATAGATAGATAGATAGATATATAGATAGATAGATAGATAGATAGATAGATAGATAGATAGGTAGATAGGTAGATAGATAGATACATAGATAGATAGATAGATAGATGGTAGATGGATAGATAGATAGATAGATAGATAAATAGATAGATAGATAGATAGATAGATAGATAGATAGATAGATAGATAGATAGATAGATAGATAGATAGATAGATAGATAGATAGATAGATAGATAGATAGATAGATAGATAGATAGATAGATAGATAGATAGATAGATAGATAGATAGATAGATAGATAGATAGATAGATAGATAGATAGATAATATAGAGAGAGAGATGGATAGATAGATAGTTAGCTGCATGACTAGATATAATTAAATAACCAATATTTTATTTTTCTTATATATGCATTAGGAACCACAACAACTACAAGTAAGTCCTACGAATTTTTTACTTTGTTTTTTATCATTTTGTCAGTTCATATCTATATTTATGTAGAAATATAAAAATTTGTTTGTTTGTAATTTTATCATCTGACAAATATTACACGAATATTGTAGCCTATTGCAGATTTTTTTTTTTACTTTCTGCACTTAATTGTATGTCAGTTTTTGCTTTAATAGTTTGGTAAAATATTGTAATTTGCACTATGAAAATGTTTGGAAATTGTATATAATAGCTATAATGGAGAGATGACACCAAAACATAAAAATTGGAAGAGGACTGATTAAATGATCACAGAATTAGACAAAAAAAAAAAGAAATGCAAAATATAGTTTTTGTTAAAGCAAATTAAATTTGATTTTGTAAATATACCTTAAATGAATATAATTTTGTTTTTTAATACATTTAACTTTCCATTTAAGAAATGAAAATTTTTAATGGTATTACTAATAATTTATAATAATAAATTTGACAAACATTTAGCATTTCAATTTAATACATTGGAAATCATAATTACTATAAAATTCATCACTATTTCAAATATATATATATATATATAATGAAACTGCTGGGTACACCATACGATGACGTGAATACAACCCAGTAGTTGGATGATTTGAATGAAATGTGTCAACCAACCTACAACAAGTCATATCCTAAATCAATGATTTGAGATCGCATTTGGGTGCATCAGATGTTACTGAATCAGGGATAGCATATAACAAAGAGAGTGCATATCACTACTATCAGACTTAGGCCTTTGAATAGGATGCTAAACATGTCACAATGAAATACCCAGTTCCAAATCACATCTACTTTCAATATACTAACTTATAATTTACTAACAGTGCATATTCATTACATCTTCCTTTTAAGTCCCCATTACACCACCGAATTCAAACTCAGGTAGTTATTGCAGTCAGCTCTCTTCAGGGATGGACTTACTCAATTGTTAACCAAATATGCCTATATATATAAGCATAAATATAGAAAAATACTGATGATCTATTATTTATAAGAGCAATACATAATGATGATCAAACCTTTAATGGTTTAAATTCATAATGTGATGATGAAACTTTTAATGATATAAATGCAAAATAATGATCTGTTTCTTCCACCAATCAAAAAGTTATTTAAAAGTTCAACTCTCGAAACAAAGGTTACTCCTCCCATTACTGAGATAATTAGTTGCAAATATGCAAGAACTTTTTCTCTTTTGAAAAAGAAAGAAAAAAAAATCATTTTGTCTTTAAAAAAATATTAATTAAATTGAACAAATAATGAAATATTCTGCATTACTAAACAAAAAATAATTATTTTAGCAAATAAAATAATTGATACTGTATTTGTCTATTTGACTATTCATTAGTCCATTGATCCATTAATTCATTTAAAATGTGTTTTAATTGTTTATCCAATATATTGATAATAAAATTAAATACTTTTATGTGAAACATAATATTTGATAGACTAATTAAGTACATGAATGAAAAATGAAGTTAAAAGATGGAAGAGACATAGATGCGCATATATAAATACTGTACAACATGGACTAAACTAGCCTAATAAAAATGGAAACATATATGACCATGAATCAACTATATTGTACTAATTACACTATGGACTAAAGCATTAAAAAGCAAATAAATCATAAAATCACCAAAACAAATATCATCACTGTGTTACAGAAAAATAAGACAAACTTGGACCTACTTAAACTATACACTAACAGTTTCTGTGACAAACCACCCCCTTTCTGTTCTTAAATACTAAAATATTAAATATCTCAAAACCTTCCGGTAATACCTGCAAGTGCATTTTAAACTGAGCTTTATATTATTAATGAAGAAAAAAAATAAAGTTCAGGTTATTTCATTTTATTAGTTAAATGCAACCAGCTATTACTGATACATTGCTATTTAATCACAATAGGTTTCTAGTGTCTATCCAGAAGGTCACAATATATATGTATATAATTATTTATAAATACAGTAATTAGATAATTAAATTTTTTATCAGTTTAGGAGCACATTTGATTATCCTAGTAATCTTGGTCAACTAACACTTTGAAAAGCTAATCTTCCCACAATTCCATAATCTTAATGTTATCTCCCTGCCTGAAAATTATCATGTTTGTATTTGTATATTAGCATAGCTTCCTTTATTTTCCTTTCAATTAGCAACATTTTTACATTATTAAAATTGAAGTCAGAACCATAAATACATGAATTATTATGGTCCTAAAACAGATGCTTTAATATTATTCTCTAGTTTACAATTATGTTTTGATTTCTGAACCTGTTTTAGTAACAGCAAGTGCTTCTTTTTAGTTCTTTTTTCCAATGTACGTCTTCATTAACTTATATGTCCACTACCACACCTACATGTGCATTTATAAATGACACAAATTTTATTCATAAATGAGGTTTTATCTTTAGAATTTTTTATTGATTTGTTTAATGTAGGAGATGTGTAAAATGCAAAATCGAATATACCTTTATAAATTTTCATTATAAAATGTACTTGATCTTTCAAAATATAGGGCACTGATATTAATATTGTTTTATTAGCAGGGCAATCAATATTATTATTAAAATTGCTATTCTTATATTTTGTATTAAAATCTCTAATAACATTATATATATATTGTAACCTAAAAAGAACGATGATAGGGGGGGGTGATGAAGAAAAGTGTGAAAGAAAGAAAAGAAAGATGAAGGAAAGATGAAAAGAAGAGAATAAAGATATGACAAAATAAAAGAGGAAGAATGAAGAGGTGAAATAGGATGGAGATGAGATGATGAAGATGATAATATAGTGGATATATGAGATAAGATGGAAATTAAAATGGAAAATGAAATGAACTGATCTATAAAAGATAAAGATGATCTAATCTACTATAGTCTATTTGAAAAAAAAAAGTTGGAGATGATTAAATGGTGAATAGATATGAGACAAAAATAGAGATGAAGATGGAAAAGGATGAAATGGAAATAGACTGAAATGATATTGAGATGAAGAAAATAAACTAAGATGCTTGTACTATTAGAGACTCCTAACGACTTGATTCAGTGGGGTTACAATAAATTTAAAAAAGAATGATGCTCCAGAGATATACAATCAGATAGAGACCAAATCCAATACCAATGCAAATATAACTATTATGGCATATTAATAATTTAGCACAGACAATATAAAATATAATTTAAAACATTAGTTAATATTTATCAGAATTGACATACTATCAGATCATACACTCTGACTAATAATAAATGATACTTTGTTTGGAAGGATTGTCTCAGTAAATTATAACTAACAAGTCAACAATAGTAAACAATCTCAGGGGTTTTAAAACTAAACTCTTGTGCAAAATAAAAGTTTAAGTTGCCTACTAAATAATTGCTAGGATGAATAAACAAGTGAGTGATATCTTGGCTGACCATAAAATAACTACCACATATTCACTCATAGAGTAATAAGCAAAAAAAATATTAACTTAAAAAAAAAGATGAGTTAATTTAAATTTAAACAAATTATGGCCTATTACCCAAGACATTACTCAAGCAAGGAAATGGGCAAGGGTACTTTTTATGCCTTTCCCAATACTCACAGAAACCTACTAAGGACCTTTTATGCAGATGGATTATAATTCTTTAAACATATCAGATGATGATAGATAATGTAAGATAATGTTCAGCTTTTAAAATAATAGTAAATACTCTTTTGAAGCACTAATATTCTTTATCTCATTGCATATTCTTCAGTCTGAGAAGATATAATAATAACTTAAAAATCAACTTTAAATGAGCATTTCAATTAAGTATCTGGTATAGTGTAATTATCTGTTACTGTGATTCTATCTGAGAATCACTTAGATTAGCATGGCTTTATATAATTTAAACCAGTATCAAAACATATGTTATATACTTTATGATATTTTTTATGAACTTTTGAACTGAAAATCTTATAAACTTTGGAACTCAAGACAATGATATTTTTCATATAAGAGCAAAACAAACAATTTTTTTTTAAAAATAATAATAATATGGTTTATTAATAAGAACATAAAGAAAATATTTACAAACAAAATTATTAAAATAAACATTGCCATGATAGCGCTGGAATCTGTTTTAAAACATTTTGACTCTAAAACTTTATTTTTGGTTTACAAAATTATAACAATTTATCTGATTAAGTTACTGAGTATTCCTCTTATACTCTTTTAAACTGTTTATTTTGACAAACAAAACAATAAAATAAATACATATATACAAGAGCAAGCAGAGATTATTTGATATTAAATTCTAATCCCTTTTAACAATTAGAAATTTCAAATCTTTATACTTCAATTACAATGGTCTAAGCTTAACAAGCATAATTCTATTTTTATTGGCATATTTAATAATATTGTGGTGCCATTAAAAATCAGAATAACACACTAATAGGTTTATAATTATTACCCTAAGTTAAGCAAACGCTAAGCTGCAATAAGCATATACAGCATATATTTTAAAAATTATCACTAGCTATACTAACACTATTAATATTATAGCTAGTGATGTGTTTAAGCAAATTTCTAGCTAACTTTAAAATAAACTAGATGCATGGACCACTCACTCATCAGAGGTAATATATACACATTCTTAATAAATGCTGTCCACATAAAATTATTACACTAAATGTTTTAAAATTAAAATTTTAAAAGACTTCCAAATCCAGCGGAGGAAACTCTAGATGAACATATTAGAATTAGTATGTGTGAATTGTCACTTATATCATATGCATGATTTACATACTTAAAAATAAATATAAATTATTGGTGTTTGTTTTGTGGATGATAACACTATCATAACAACACAATTCAGACATTGATATACCTAGAAGCATTAAAATAGCTACTACCACCTGAAGAAACAAAGTTCCTCAAACACACATATCTTGTCATCACAAATTGAAAAACAAATGCAACATCACCTACTGTGATGGAACTAGCATTAATTCATCATGAGTGATAGGCCAAAATAAATACATATATGCTACACAGAGCTGACTAAGAATGTGGTGGCTTCCAAAAATACTTATCTTTGAAGCAAAAAAGAGGATGCCTGGACCTTGTGTCAGGGTATCAGGAACAGGAAAGATGCACCAGAAAAGTATGATCCTCTCTCAAGGGATCTAAGTACTTCAAAAATGTGATCACAATCACTAGGAATACAAATATCTGGTATACAATAACCTTCAATGGGAACAAACACTGTCACCTCATGGAAAAGCAATACAATAAGGATGGAGGACCTTGTCTACTCCATTAAGCATACTCATAAAAATTAACAAAGCTTATCTCTATGATGTTAACAAATACTAAACTAACAACAAGATATAAACTTTGCATGAACTTACTGAGTTATCACTAAAAATTTGAAATGCAACATGGATACTCAATGTGAGAACCAAAAATGCAAACTGTGTCAACCGAATAATATAAGAATTACTTAAAATTAAATGCATATAAAAATTCTAGGCAAAGATACAATGCACATGTAATAAAATATTAAATACTAAAATATGCTGACTAGTTGACATTTAAAAGATTGTAAATTAAATGTGAGAATATTAATTCTCAATGCATATAAAAATATTTGCAGTTATTATTGATGTAGCATTTATAAAACAATTGAATGAAAACCCTCTGATAAACCTCTTTGGATGATTTTAAATAAAACTGAGTGAAATATCCCACATATAAATAAGCTAAGACAGAGATATTAAAATCTCCAGGAATAAAATTATTGAATACTATGTTAACTTGTGAGTGTGGTGAGTTTATTGGTTTTTTACCTCCGAGTTTAAAAATATTTTTTAAATATATACAATCATGACAGACAAAAATAAATCATTGTCCTTATTCCCAGGAGGCTGTAAAGTCACCAACCAAAAGAGCAGTTGGTGGCCAAAGGTGGAGGGTGCTAAGAATTCCCTGATTGCAGACTCAGGCTGCCATTTGATGATGACTTTTTATTTAGGTACTTACAACTGCAGATCACTTTCAAGTGAAGGAAGATTGCAAGAGTTAAAAGAACTGTCTTATATTAAGTGGGACATTATTGGACTTTGTGAAGTTAGAAGAAAAGGTGAAGAACCAATTGATTTAAAAAGTGGACATATACTTTACTATAAAGGCACAAATATTGGAAATACAAGTGGAGTAGGATTCATTGTAAATAAAAAATGAAAGAATAGCATTGTGGAGATTGATGGTGTATCAGACAGAGTGGCAAGATTAGTTTTACAACTTAATAGCAGATACCAAATGCAGATAATTCAGGTTTTTGCCCCAACAAGTTCTTATAGTGATGAAGTTATATAAGATTTTTATATAGATGTACAAAAAGCTTTTGATCAGAGTAAACAACATTTTAAAATTGTTATGGGAGACTTTAATGCTAGAATTGGTAAACAAATGAAAGATGAAAATGCTATAGGTAATTTTGGTTATGGTAATAGAAATAAGAGAGGACATAGACTTGTGGAGTTGCAGAAAAAGAAAAAAATTAGATTATGAATTCTTTTTTTGAAAAAAATGTTAAAAGGAAATGGACATGGAAGCATCCAAATGAAGGTACAGCAAGATTGGATTATATTTTGACTAATAGGAAATACATATTTCAAGATTGTAATGTTCTTAATAAATTTAACACAGGAAGTGATCATCGATTAGTAAGATGTAAGATACCTGTTAATGCAAAACTAGAGAGACAAAAATTATTAAGAAAAACAATATTTACAGTTGATATTCCTAATCACCAGAAACATTCTAATGAATTTAAATTAAAACTTACAAATCAGTTTTAAGTATTAGTAGATTTTGAACATGATTCACATTTGAATGAAATTAATATGAAAATAACTAATACACTTTTAAAAATTGCAACAAAGATAGCTGGTTGAAAAAAGCAGCAATTGACAAATAAAATTTCTACTGAGACGAGAATTTACGAAGAGAAGAATGAATATGAAGAAATACAAAAATGATGCATTAAAAAGGATTGAATATCTTTAATTTTGTAAAATGGTGCAGAAAAAAGTTGAAAATGATATAAGAAAGTATAACTGTGAACTAGCAAGGAAAGCCATAGAAGAGAATAAAAGTCTAAAGAGTGTAAAACAACATTTTGGTATTGGTAGGAAATTTATATCTGCAATAAGAAAAAAAGATGGAATTATTACTAAAAAGAGAGATGACATCATAAAATGTGTAGAAGACTTTTATCAAGAATTATATATTAATAAAGAACAAGTGCCTCCTATACCTATTATATCTTGCGAATTGCCCAGAGTTTTGAATGAGGAAGTGAGACATGCAATTAAATTTATGAAGAAAGGAAAGGCTCCAGGTAATGATGGAATTATAATTGATATATTAAAAGAAGCAGGTGAAGAAATAGAATATTTTTAGCAAAGTTATATACCCAATGTCTAAATAATAAAGATGTACCAGATGATTGGAAGAATGCAGTATTAATATTAATATTTAAAAAAGGTGATAAAGAAGATATTATAAATCACAGACCTATCAGTCTTTTATCAGTTTTATACAAAATTTTTACTAGGATAATTACAACTCGTCTACAGAAAACCCTGAATTTCCATCAACCAAGAGAACAAGCTGGATTTAAAAGTGGTTTTAGTACCATAGATCATATTCAGGTATTGAGAGAAATTATAGAAAGGACAAATGAATATGAGTTGCCATTATGATTAGAATTTGTAGACTATGAAAAGGCATTTGATTCTATAAACATTTCTTCAATGATTAAAGCATTGGATCATCAAGGTGTAGATCCAGAATATTGTCATATTTTAAAGAATATTTATAAAAATGCAACAGCAACAATTAGATTACATAATGATAGTAGAAAAATCAACATTGAAAAAGGTGTAAGACAGGGTGACTTCATATCTTCAAAACTTTTTACAGCAGTGCTGCAAGAAGTATTTTGTGGATTAAAATGGAAAGCTAAAGGAGTGAAAGTAAATGAAGATTATTTAAGTCATTTAGATTTTGCAGATGATGTAGTTGATTTTGCAAATAATGCTTTAGAGCTACAGGAAATGTTGCAGGAGTTATCAGATGAAAGTTGGAAAGTAGGACTGAAGATAAATGTTAAAAAGTCTAAAGTAATGTTTAATAGATTTTCTCAAAATATGAAAATAAAGATTGATTATGATGAGTTAGAAGAAGTTAACAGTTACAAATGCCTTGGTCAGATTATTAATACAGATGGAAATATAATGGATGAAATTAATCATAGAATTAAACTTGGTTGGAGTGGTTTTGGTAGAAATAACTTGATACTAAAAGGAAATATGCCTATGTGTTTGAAAAGGAAGGTTTTTAATAAATGTGTTTTGCCAGTTCTTACTTATGGATCTGAGACTTGTATGCTTAATAGAAGAGCAAAACAGAGACTTCAGAGCACTTAAAGAAGTATGGAGAGATGCATGTTGGGAGTAACAAGACAGGATCGAAAATGCAATGTATGGGTAAGAGAACAAACAGGTGCTACTGACCTCATTAAAAAATTAAAAGACTGAAATGGAGTTGGGCTGGACATATTGTTAGAAGAGATGATGATGGATCGACGATTGAAATTTTAAACTGGATTCCAAGAGATTGTCAAAGACCCAGAAAGAGACCACATGTGAGATGGATGGATGAAATAAAAAAGTGTGCAGGGGAGATGTGGAGAAGAGAAGCTAAAGATAGGAAAATATGGATTGAACTTGGAGAGACCTTCATCCTACAGTGGATTGATAATTGTTGATGTTGATGATGATGATGACATATTGTACCGAGGTACATCATGATCGAATATATAGTATTATTTAAAAGTAGTAATGTTTAATGAGCTCGCCATTTTAAATAAAGTGGGAAAGTTAAGTTAAAATAAGAGTTAAAAGTTGAAAGGGAAGAAAATTAAAAACAAAAGAATAGGGTAGGGGGGTATATTGTTAAAGAAAAAATAAATAATAAACGCTTTTAAAGAGGATAAGATTTTTAATTTTAAAAAAAAAGGTGAAATAAAAATGATTTAATGTTATTTTTGATTAGTTCGTAATAAAAAGTAATAAAGAAAAAAAATGTTTTGTTTTATAATAAATAATTAAATGTGTGCGTGTGTGTAAAAGTTTTTTTTTTAAAAAAAAGTAGAAGCCGAATCAGAACGAAGTAAATGTATAATAATTTAATGAGATAATAAACGCTGGATATAAGAACACTTTTTCATTGTTTAAGACAGTTTTAATTTCATCATTCCATTTTATTATATTTCAAAATATTTTATAAAATCGAAGAATCTAAAGAAAACTATATAAATTGCTATTCAAACAAAATGATGCAGTGTTAAATTCATCGTACCATGCAACTAACTAGAGCGTTCTGTGCAATATCATTGGCAGATAGTTCGAAAGGGAAAAGCATGTTTGGATAAAGTTAATAGGACAGCGGAGTGTCTATGCTTATGCCATGTAATATCACGAATTGAAGGAAGATTTATGAAGAGTTTAGCACTAAGCAGTTAGATATAATATTCTATGAAATTACTTTTGCTGTAAATATGTCAAATCAGATTTAAAATACTAGGTAATGTTTAATTTTCATATTCTCTAATTCTTGATTTTTTTTAAAAAAAAACTATGATAAATAAATAAAACTTTCAACTTTACCAAGTAGTATCTGGAAAATATAAATGATATTGCCTTCTGTGTTCAACTTTATTTAAAGACATTAATTCTATGTGTGTATGAATTTTAATTCAATATATTATGTATATTTCTAATTGTTTATAATGTATTAAAACATTTATGTTAATGAAAGAACATGCATGGTTGAAATATAAAACAAAACGATCGTTTAAAAAAAAGATTTAAACTGTCATTTGAAATATTTATATTAATAAATGAATACACATATTTATGATGAAATAATATTTTTAGTAAAGTGGGAAGGGAAAATATGTAATTGTTATTGGAAAAAATGGTTAAGTTACAAATAAAAAAATAAGGAGAATTTTTCATTTTAAAATGAGGATTTGTTTTTTTTTTAAGGATGCCAAAGTTAACATACGGTAAATCATTATTATATTATTTAAAATAAAATTTTTAGATTGGGTGGAGGTTTCTTTTCTTTTAAGGAAGTTACAAATCAATGAGCTAGCTGGGGTCTCAGGTATGAAATTCGTTGCTGGCCAGGTAAATACGTTAATTACTATGTGATTAACTGGTGCCTAAAGGGTTTACCTTAAAATAAATAAAGTGTTTATTTGGTCAGTATTTATCTAGTAGCAGAATGATTATATTCTTGGTAGTTGCTGCCAATGATATTGTTCACTCTACCTGAGGACCAAACACCTTCAGAGATTGGATGGTTTTAGTAAGGAAGGAAAAATAATATATTTCTATTTGTTATTATTATATAAAATAAAGAAGGTGGGTGGTTCAATATATATATATTTCTGGGTTTTTTTAAAAAAAAAAACAAAAAAATGCAAGTAAAAAAATATACAGCAACTTCAGTTCCTAGTTTCAGCTTCCTCTTTATTTCTCTTTCTTTTGTTCAAGACATGTATATAATTTATTAAAGACAATTTATTAATCTGATAGCTTGAAGCTTTTGGTCAAAACATTTATAAGCATGGCAATGATTTCTAAAACAAAACATGTTTGATAATTCTTTAAAGATATTTTAATTTCTTCCTTTAAAGCAATTTTTATAGTTCAAAGTGCACTATAATAAAAACATTAAAATAATAATATGATAGCACTAGAATGATACATAAAACAAATTCTTCAACTGAGAACATTATTATAGGATCCTTGGTTTACATGTAGATTAATATAGTTTATTTTAATTCCATTTTTCTCTTTTAAATGAACACATTTTTTAAAAAGTTTTTTTTTTTTAATTATTTTCTCATACAACATTTTAAGATTTGTTTCCAAATAATTTTTCTTTACTCTTCACAATATAAGAGTAGGATTATTTTGCAATTAGAAAATTTCATCTGTTTAGGATATAGGAATAAGTGTCACAAATTTACATATAGATAAATGCAAATATAACAGTTCATTATACATTCAACAGATACAAGTTTATTCTTAATAATTGTAATTTATAACATTTTGTCCAACTGTTTTAGAAGTAGATAATTAATCTATTATAATGAATAATACATTTCTAGTTCAACATTAGGCAAAGTTAATATTATAACTATATTATATGCTTGACAGATAAAAGTCATCCTTCCTTAATTTAGTGTAGAATATTTTTTCTTTTATAAAACTATTTAAAAAAAACAAACAATTATTATAACAGGAGTATCTTGAAGTTAATATCAGGCATCATTAATAGAATCTCGGACTTAAAATCTGCTTTAAATGAATTTAAAACAAGGAGATTGATGCAATTTAAACCATAATAAAGTTCACTACAAATGTTTTTCAATTTTTCTCATTTAAGTTGTAGATTATTTAGACGACTATAAAAGCTCAGTGCAATATAGATATTTAGCCATAGGCATACTAACTGTTGGTATCCTAATTTTATTTTCCAGTAGATATAAATCATGCAGTTAGGGGAATAGACAGAAGGCATAAAATATCCTTTTAACATTTTTACTATAGTTATAACAATTAATTGAAAGTCAATATCAAGAGAAATGGGTTTACCTCTTTAGCAGTTGCAGTTCATAATTATAGAACAATTAGATATAATTTTAACATACTTTTCTTTTGTTAAAAAAAGAAACTTTAAAAAAATACAACTTGTTTTTGAGGAAAAGAAAAATTTCAGGATTCAAGAGCACTCACACAAAAAATACAAAAAAAAATCATATTTATAACCTGATAATTTCTACCCCTCCCCAAAATTTTCATGTCAATTTCTTTTAATTTAACCAATCAATAAAATTTATTTCATATTTAGCTGTAACTCTTTTTTAAATCTGTTGGAAATTGATCACTGATGTAAATTTGATCTAATTATTTGAAACTCAAGTGGTTTAACAGCTTCTAAATTACCAGGTAATTATTAGTTTTTTATGTAACATTTTTTAAAAAAAAATTATATTATATAAAATAAAATAGAAACAAATATAGAAATTGAATTTATCAAAACTTTTTTTAAATATATAATTATAATACTTTTATCCATTCATTTGTTTTAATCAATATTGTAGTTAAATTATTATTTCTTCATTTACTTCATATATCTCCATACATGCTAATACACACACAGGTATGACCTTAAACCTGACCTCCACTAATTAATTACAACTTTTTAAAACAACTACAAAATAAAAATGTTAAGGAATATTAGATTAGAAATAACTTTTAACATGCTAAATCTAATTTACATTAAACATTTAAATATTATTTGACTGCATTAACATTAATTTAAAGATTACTTTTAAACCAATTTTATATTATTTATAATAATAACTTAATTATTAGTTATAAACTAAAAATAAACAAAACCATAAGTTATTTTATAATATATTTAACATTATTTATTAATTTAAAAAACTAACCCAAATATTTACTTTAAGAAAACTACTACTATCTTATATCTATCACAAAACTAATTACCAACATGCTACTGAATTTATACTCATTTACTAAATATTACAATCTGATACATTATTATCATATCTTATTCACTTAATTAATTAATTTCTTCTATTTTTATCCAATGAATATTTGTAAAGACAATTACTTCTAAATAAGGACTTCAAACCTGCTCTTTTGTATGACATTGACACTTTTGATTTATATGGAATATAATCTCTTTTTACTATTGGTTTAATGGTCATACAGTAATCCAGCATACATCAAATTCTAGTTATTTTAAAATCAAGAAACTGAACTCACATTAAATTTTATGTTTTTTCATCTATTTTAATTATTTTCAATCATTTAATTCCTTTAATAACTCATTAACTGTCTTGATTTGTCACATACAAAAATATCAATATATCAATAATATACAGTAATATTTTTTGATAATATTTCCTGTTCAAAATATTTTCTTCATATGTAGAAATTATAAAATTACATATTTGAGCAACAGTAGGTAAACCCATGGGCCATCCATAGTACATTTTATAAAAAATCCTTCTTAAAAACTGCATAAATATTTTTATCAATAAAGCTTAATGTTTCAATTATAAATTTAATTATTTTCTCATAAACATTTTTTAAACTTAATGTGTTGGAAATAATTTCAATAGAGGTTAATTGTTCAATTGATCCATACATTTCAATTACATGTACAGTACGTATTATGTCATTAACATCAATCTTAAAGTTACAGATTTTATTAACAAAATCAAATGAAGAACATATTGTTTATTTACCAAAACCAAGAATTTCTTGTAGCATTTTCTCAATTAAACAACATGTTTAATAATATCTTGCCACCTCCCCCCCCCCCCCAAAAAAAAGAAACAAACCATTAAATGTAACGGTTCTTTTCCTTTATACAGTTTTATATTTGAAAAAAATCTGAAGACATACTTCAGCAGAAGGGTACATTTTATAATAAGTATTATTATCAATCACATTATTTTTGGCTTTTTTAAAAATGTTATTAATAAAGTGAGTATGTATTTTTTATGTTTACATTATCAACTTTCATAAAGTTAAGATTATATATTATACAATATGTTTTTTATTTGATTTTGTTAATAAAATTTGTAATGTTAGGATTGATGTTAATGATGTAATATGTACTCTAGATGCTAGTGAAATGTATAGATTGATTGATTGATTAGAATCTATTGAAATTTTTTCCAATGCAATAAGTTTTAAAAAAATGTTAATGTGAAAATAATAAAATTTACAATTGAAACATTAAGCTTTATTGATAAAAATATTTATGCAGTTTTTTAAGAAAAAAATTTATAAAATGTGTAATGGATGGCCCATGGGTTTACCTACTGTTGATCAAATATGTAAGTTTATAATTTCTACATACAAAAAAAATATTTTGAAAAAGGGATATTATTAAAAAAAATATTACTGTATATTATCAATATCTTGATGATGTTTTTGTATCTGGTAAATCAAATACAATTAATGAGTTCTTTAAATAATTAAATGGTTTAAAAGGCCTAAAATGGATAAAGCAGATGAAAATTTAATGCATGTTCAGTTTCTTGATCATAAAATAACTAGAAATCCATGTATGCTGGATGACTGTATGGTCATTAAACCAATAGTAAAAAGAGGCTATATTCTATAAACATCAAGAGTGCCAATATCACACAAAATGGCAGGCTTGAAGACCTTTTTATTTAGAAATAATAGTATTTGCAAATATTTATTGGATAAAGCCAAAAAAAATATTATAAATGTCTATATGATATTGGATTTTACACAATTCCTACATTAAGCACATTAATAAATAACTCTAAACCTCATTTATAAATAAAAAAATGTGTCATTTATAAATGGTTATGCAGTTGTGGTAGTGGATATATATGTGAATTTAAATGTACATTGGAAAAAAAATCTAAAGATCACTTCTTGTTATTAAAACGATTTCAGAAATCAAAACAAAATTGTGAAATAGATAATAATATTTCAGCATTTGTTTTTATGACCATAATAAGTCATGTATTTATGGTTTAGACTTCAATTTTGGAAATCAAAAAAAAAATAACTATAAAAGAAAAATAAAGGAAGCCATGATAATATACAAATACAAATATGATTTAATTAACAGGTTGGCAGCAAACATTAAGATCACAAAATTGTGGGAAGGTTAGCCTTTGAAAGTGTTAGTTGACATGGATTACTTGATGATCCAAAGTGGTCCTAAGTAGATAAAATTTTTAATTATCTATTTACTGTATTTATAAATATTTACTTATATAATTGCATATATTGCTTTGAAAAAAAACACAGACATGGGATAATATATATATATATATATATATATTTTAACGATCGGGGGAGGAGACTTACGTAATATATATATATATATTAATAATGAATAAATATAACATCATGTAAAAATTTTACCAAATGTATTTTGAATAATAATTGAACTGCCCTCTTATTGTAAAAGTTATCGAACTTGGCAGCTAGAGGGCAGTTCAATTATTTAAAATAGATTTGATCAAAATTTTCACATGACGTGTATATATATTTAACAAAATGTATGGTTTGTGGCAATGCCTGAAAACAAATTTGAATTTGGATATAATAAAGAAACTAAAGGATTTAACAAGATTATGTTTGTATATAGAAAGAATAAAAGGTCAATTGACATTTTTGAACAACTGCAGAATATATATATTGGTTCCTAAATCTTGTATTATTGGAATAAAAGGTAATAAAAAGATTGGTAATAATTCAAAATTGGTAACAAAACTACAGATGTATATTTTAATAGGTTTTATTAATCAAAAATATATTATTTTAAAAAATAATATAAATAAATTTAAAAGATTAAGAAGGCATGTCAAATTGTCATTGGAAAAAATAAACATGTGGGATATTTTTATGGATTTTTTATATAATTATAGATTTAAATGGAACAATAAAATATATGTAAAATATAATCGAAAATGGAATTGGATGATGCAGAAATATTGGAATACTTCTTCTTTGAATATAATTAATAATGAACATGTTGATTATAGATATAATTATTATAATAAAACAATTTTAAACAATTTTATAAATTTAACAAATTATAACTTTTCAAAGGAACAAAATATGTTGAGTAAAAATCCTGGATTTATACCATTTATGGATAAAAATATAAAAAAGAAAATTATAACAGATATAGAACTTGCAAATATATCTACGGATGAAAAGAAGAATTTGTATTGTATAGTAGCTAATCAGTTGTATAATAATAATAATAATAATAATAATAATAATAATAATAATAATAATAATAATAATAATAATAATAATAATAATAATAATAATAATAATAATAATAATAATAATAATAATAATAATAATAATAATAATAATAATAATAATAATAATAATAATAATAATAATAATAATAATAATAATAATAATAATAATAATAATAATAATAATAATAATAATAATAATAATAATAATAATAATAATAATAATAATAATAATAATAATAATAATAATAATAATAATAATAATAATAATAATAATAATAATAATAATAATAATAATAATAATAATAATAATAATAATATAAATGATCAAAAAAGAACCTATAGTTATAGACGCATTACTAAAGAAATAAAAGATATATGTATTAACGAAAATATTGTCATATGTAAAGAGGATAAAGGTTGTAGATTTGTGGTTATAGATAAGGATGAATATATATATATATAAAATAGATTATGAGATAAAAAAAGAAGGTTATGAGGTTTTAAACAAGGACCCCATTGGATGTATAAAAAGTAAATATATAAAATTGTTGATAAAGATGAGGGATAATAATATTATCGATATGGAAAGATATAGATTTTTATACCCTTCGTCTTTTGAAAATCCTTATATTTTTGCTAAAATAAAAACTCATAAAGATAATAATCCCATTAGATTATTATTCAATTTTAGTAATTTTATATTACAAAAATTTAGTAGTTATTTAAATAAATGGTTAGCAGAGAAATTAGGTTATGGTGAATATTGTATTAAAAATACAGATGATATAGTAGATAAATTAGGTAATATACAATTAAATAGATGTCATAGTATTTTTGTAATGGACATTGAACAAATGTATCCTAGTATAGAAAGGATAAAAAGTATTGAAATATTAATAAAGAAATTACATGGGAAAATTAAAGATATGAAAATAGTAAAAATAATTGAAGAAAGTTTAATGTTAATACATAGTAATTTATATTTTAAGTATAATAATAAATATTGGTATATAAATAAAGGATGGGTGATGGGCTGTGTAATTAGTGGTCTTATTTCATCAATATTTATTTATGAGTTAGATATTAATATAGTTAAAAATAAATTGATTAATATGGATATAACACATTATTTTCGTTATGTGGATGATACTCTAATAATTAGTAATAAAAGAATAATAAATAATATGTATAATGATTTTAATAAAAATATATATAATATAAAATTTACAATTTCAGAAATTAAACAAAAAATAAAATATTTAGACATAGAGCTTAGTTTAGATGATAATAAAAAAATTGTATTAAATCATTTTATAAAAGAAGATAATATGAGGAAAATAATTGCTGTCGATTCACAACAAGCATGGACCCAAAAAATGGCAGTTATTAAAAATTTCACAATTAAAAACGACAAATATAATACATATGGAAATATAGCTAAATTACATAAAGAGCAATTTAAAAATTTATATATTAAGTATGGTTATAAAAGTAAATGTATAGATAATATTTTTTATAAAAATAAATATAATAGAAATAACAAATCTGATAATAAATGGATAAAAATTTCATATCATCCTAAAATATATAATGCATTATTAAAAAATTATGTAAATAGTAAAAAAAGATACAAATATAGGTTGGGCAAACAGTAAAGATTTAGATAAATTAATAGGTAACTATAAAATATTAGATGATTTAAAATATAAGAAAGGTATGGTTTATAAAATTATATGTGGAATTGTAAAAGAGTATACTATGGACATACAAGTAAACAATTAGAAATAAGAGCTAAAGAACATAACGCTGCAATAAATAGGAGAGATGATAAATCTGCTTTGTTTATACATTATTTAGAATATGGTCATAAAATAGATTGTACTAAAAATATACTAGCATTAAATTACTTGAAAAATGTTAATAGGCGAAAAGTATATGAAACTAGTTATATTAAAAATAATAGTAATAATTGTATGAACATTTATAAGGGTTCAATTAATTTGACTAATAATTGGCTAAAATTAGATGATTGGATAGATAAATAAGAAGGATGTTAATATTTTAATGTTTTGTGTGTTTTTTGTGTGTTTTTTGAGTATATATGAATATACTATAATTAATGAAGGAATATATTTTATATATTTTTATATTGTATTGTATGTATTCATGAAATAATTGATGATAATAATTGTTTTTTGTTGGTTGTATTATAAATAGATGTCGCTATATGTATTTTTTACGGTAATCGTGAGTAGACATATTGAAAAGGATACAAATTATATGTATCGAAAAAAGCTTTTTTATTGAAAATTTGTTATTTTCATGTTTTTTGTTGTATATATAGATATTTTATATATCTTATAATAAACTTTTTATATTTTAAAATAACAACATAAAGAAGTATTTATATATATATATATATATATATATATATATATATATATATATATATATATATCAACCATAACACTGACATTGTATTAAAATCAATAAAAAATATGTTTTTCACTCTATGAATCCTTTATATAAAATGTAGACATACAAATCGATAGATAGATAGATAGATAGATAGATAGATAGATAGATAGATAGATAGATAGATAGATAGATAGATAGATAGATAGATAGATAGATAGATAGATAGATAGATAGATAGACAGACAGACAGACAGACAGACAGACAGACAGATAGATAGATAGATAGATAGATAGATAGATATATAGATAGATAGATAGATAGATAGATGCATACAATATCCGATCAATATTTTATGTTTTCTTTATATATCATTAGCACCAACAACAACAACAACAACTACAAGTAAGCTGTACTAAAATCGCTATTAACTTTACTTTTACCTTCTTATCACTTCATATCTATATTTCAGTAGAAATGTGAAATTTTTTAATGTTTTTATAACTTGACAAATATTGTACCAAACATATAAAATCTTGCATAAATTTTCTTTTTTTATTTAGTACTATATACATTTTTTCTGTAATTGTTTTTAAAAACTTGTATATGTTTCAATAAGAAAATATGTGGAAATCTTATATCATAACTATTTTTGATTGATGAGAACAAAACACAACAAGAGCACAGAACTAATTAAAGATTAGTAAATTCAATGCTAAGGAAGGTTTTTGTTAAAGCAAGATAAAATTTCATTTTGTAAACATAGTTTAAATTATTGTAAATGTGTTTTTATAAGCATTTCCTTTCTTATTCATAAAGTGACAATTGAGAATTGTTACCCTAATGTGGGATAATAATAAATTTGACAAATATTTAACATTTCTGTTTAATACATTGCAAGAAAAAAATAAAATGGCGCTGGGGCTGCATTTGATAAACGTTGACTCTAATTTAGATCAACTTTTCAGAAGTCCGTTTAAAAAATGGCATTGGTATAGCTAAAGAAATTCTAAATTTGATAAACTTTGGACATAGAGGGAACTGAATCCATTAATTTGTGCAAGTCAAGATTATTTATTTCCATAAATATATTTAAAACCATTTAAATTTTATGTGAAGCACAAATTCCATTTTTCCCTTGAAAAACCAGGATGTTAAATATTTATAGTCATTTATAAGTTATTTTATGAGAAATATATAAAATAGCTTAAAATTCTTGTCTATTGTATCATATAAATGTTATATTTTGGCAAAACTGCTATTAATAATGGTTTCCTATAATTATGATGTAAACATACTTTAATTATCAAAATTTTTACTACTTTAAAAGTTCGCAATAATAGTAATAATAATATATTTTAGTATTTTATTTTAACCCTCATGTTTGTTTTAATTCTTTGTGTAAATGAGATTTATCCTAAGTATGCAATTTTATAAGTAGTGATAACTCACTAATTCAAAATAGAGTAAACTTTATTTCTCAATTAAACAAATAATCCATATGTATGTCCACTCAAATTTGTAGAAGATAATAATACTGCTTAAATTTATTGAATAACATACAATCTTTTGATATATCCAAGGTATACAATTCTATATATTTACAAAATAAAAATAAATTGAGGTTTTAATAGGAATAATACTGATTTTGTTATGAATACTCTGAGGTAGATTGTTAGTAACCTTACTGCACCCTCTAACCTCAAATTGTACAGGATAGACCTTACTGACATATGGACTTACCAAAGATTGATAAGTATCCACAAATACATTTCTGTAATGAGTAATTTAATTTTATGCCTTATGTCGACAATATTGTGATTTGTGCATCGGAGGATAATATATTAATAAGATAATGAATTAATGAAATAATATTCCTTAGTATAGACTATATACTAAAAAGAAGAATGTATAAGAATACTATTTAAAATCCTTTATATATATATATAAAATACATATTTTTATATATATATATATATATATATATATATATATATATATATATATATATATATATATATATACCCTATATTATATATATATATATATATGACAATGAGATAAAGTATAAAATCATCATCAAACTTTTCAACATGCAACAGCCTTTCATCCTCAGTCGTGCACTTCTGGCTTGCATAAACTAGCAGACTTTAAATGTTTCCTTTATAAAAATCAAATGTTATGCCTGGATGAAGTGAAGCAAAAGAATACCATTGAAAAGTGGATCAAAGACATGTTTTACATGGGCTATAAGTTTAACATTTTATTTAGAAAATAAGTAAATATGTATTCCATTTTATATCTGGTTTATTGCAATTGTTTCGTAATTTATACAATATTTCGATGGACTAGCATCTACCATTGTCAAGGTTAACTTTTAAAAAAAATTGTTAGATCTCAAACAATAACATGACTCAGTGCAAGATGAGAAATGAGATTCAATTTGAAGTAGTTGAGCATTCACAATATGAGGCTTATACAAATGTTTATTTCCCTCAGTTTTTTCACCTATTAATTTTAATTTAATATTAGCCAACCTTGACAATGGTGGATTCTAATCTGTTAAAATATCAGTATATAATTGAAAATAATACACAGTTCAGCCCAAAAAGTATTAATTTATTGGTACTTTTTTCCCATTGGACAAGCCGTCAAGTGATGCGGCAGAATCACCAAGAAGTCTGTAAGTGATAAATTTCTATCAACAAATGGTTCAAATTACTGAAATTGAAATTTGAAACATCTGAGGCAAGAAATGCAAAATTGCTGAAAACAATAAAAAATTAAAACATCATGGAAGTCAATAGAAAATTAAAATGCCTGAGGTGATAAATTTCTATCCAAAAATACCTACTGGAACAATAAAATGTAAGAATCGCTGAAATCTATGAAAAATTGGAACATCAGAGGTGAGAAATGGTTAGAACACTTCCCCCCACACGAAGTATTTACTAAAAAACAAGTAAAGTGCAAATTGTGAATGCTATTTTCAAAAGTCTATGTAATAAAAGAAAAAACTATAATAAAAGCCATCAAAACATACTAAATCTAAAAAAAAAAAAACCTATAATAAAATTCTATAAAATTAAACAAAAACATACTAAATCTCAAAAAAATTAAAGATGACAAATTAATGGCAGTAGTACATTTGAAAAAAAATTACTCTGACTTTCAACACTATAATGATGAGGAGCCTAATAATTCACAGTAAATATATATAAAAAAATCATAGCTGTTTAAAAAATAAAAATAGATATAAAATGCAAAAACAACAGCATGAAGAATTAAAAAAAATGTCAAGAAAATTTAAAAAAAACCTCTGAGCACATTTTAAAATAGATTACATTTTATCTAACTTACAGATATAATAATAATTCAAACCTTAATAACAGACTAATACATATTAAGTATTCAATGTTGGTATGAACTTATAATATCACTGCCTTCGCCCTAAAGTTTATTACAGAATATATTATCAATAGCATCATTAGAGTATTTGCAATAATTTTGATATAAACTAATAATAGAGTAACATATTAACTTAATTTAAACTCTAATGATGCTATTGATAATATATTCTGTAATAAAATTCAGGGCGAAGGCAGTAATAATTATAGGTTAATACCAACATTGATTACCTAATATGTATTAGTCTGTTATTGAGGTTTGAATTATTATTATATCTGAATACTTGGATTAAATTTCACATATATAAAATTCAACAAAGTAGAAATAAAATAATCAGAATAGAAAATAAAATTTCAAGAAATTAAAAATAGATCACCGAATTATCTCTCAAGTGAATTGATCATTCAGTATCATTGGTCCAGGAGGTCATTGATTTTTTTCATCCTTTCAAAATCAAATTGGAGCATTCCTAGATTTCTCCATTAGTGCAAAATATGGGGTTTATGTATTAAATTTTTTCCGTCTATTGATCGCATTTTCTTTCACTTAAAGTTTATTTTTAAAATTAAAATTTAACTTCCTCACAATTTTTAAATATAGGTAGAAACTGACTATAAATACATTTCTAGAACTCAAGTCACATGACATATTGATGGTATCAATTTTGCCACAGGTAAATTAATCTCTACATTTTTAAAATCAATAAGAAGACGAAAGCATTTTTTAAAAAAAATTAAAACAATACATTTTCTCATTTTAAATTATGAATCAAATAATTTATATATATATATGCATTTTTTCATAATATCATATAATATATATATATATATGCATTTTTTCAAAATATGAAAATAAAGATTATGATGAGTTATAATAACTTAACAATTATAAATACTGTGGCCAGATCATTAATACAGATGGAAACATAATGGATGAAATTAATCATAGAATTTAACTTGGTTGGAGTGCTTTTGGTAGAAATAAATTGAAACCAAAAGGAAATATGCCTATGTGCTTGAAAAGGTAAATGTGTTTTCCCAATTCTTACTTAAGGATCTGAGACGTGGACACTTAATAGAAGAGCAATACAGACACATCAGACCACTCAGAGAAGTATAGAGAGATGCAGGTTGGGAGTAACAAGAAACGATTGTAAATATAATATACTATCAAGAGAACAAACATGTATTACTAATCTCATTGAAAAAATTAAAAAGACTGAAAATGGAGTTGGTTGGATATATTGCTAGAATAGATGTAATAGATGGACAATCAAAATCTTAAATCTGGGTTCCAAGAGATTGTAAAAGACCCAAAAAGAGACAACATGTGAGATGGATGAATGTTAAGTCAGTGAGTAGGGATGGTGTGGAGAAGTGAAGCTAAAGATCAGAGAAGATTGATTGAACATGAAGAGACCATTATCCTTCAGTGGACTGATAATGGTTGATGATAATGAATACATTTTCATAAACTAGACTTAAATCAGCATCATTAAACCATTATCAATCTGCAGCAGGGTAAAGGTCTCTGCAAGTTCAATCCAACTTCTCTAATCTTCTCTTCTCCACATCACCCCTGCACACTGACTTATTTCATTCATCCATCTTACTTGTAGTCTCTTTCCACTTGGAATCCAGATTTAGGATTTTCAATTGTCCACCTATTACCATCTTTTCTAGCAATATATCCAAGACATTGTAATAGACCCAGAAAATGTCTAATTCTCATTTTAAATGTTGTATTACTGGACAAGCCACTTGATGGCACTGTTTCTATGTAAACATGTCAAATATAACACTCTGGCTTGGAATACTATTTTTGTTTGACATATTTTATTGATATATTTATTTGGAGAATTTTTTTTATTTGTTTTTTCTGTGTTATATTGGGTCTCATACATTTGTTGTTGCTTTTTTTAATAAAAAAAAATGTTTATTACTTTTTATTTATTGTTTGAAATACTACACTTTCAAAGCCTCATTTGATTGACTTTTTTATTTCATCCATCCATCACCCATGTTGTCTCTTTCTAGTTTTTTTTACAATCTCTTGGAATACAGTTTAAGATTACAATATCTTACAGCAATATGTCCAGGCCAACTCCACTGCAATATTTTAATTTTTCCAATGATGTCAGTAATACCTATTTGTTCTCTTACCAATATCTTGGGTATTTGATCTTTTCTTATTACTCCCAACATGTATTTCTCTTATACTTCCTTGAGTGGTGAGAAGTTTCTGTATTGTTCTTCTATTAGGTGTCCAAGTTTCAGATTTATAATTAAGAACTGATACAACATATTTACCTTTTCAAACACATAGGGATATTTCTTTTTAGTCCGAAGTTATTTCTACCAAAAGCATTTCAAACAAGTTTAATTCTATGATTAATTTAATCCATTATGTTTTCATCTATATGAATAATCTGACTAAGGTATTTGTAATTGTTAACTTAACACCTTAATTTGTGTATTGATACCTATTGAGAATTATCATGATATTAGAGGTCGTCCTGCAGAGGTAAAAAACCCAGTCATATCTCAAAAGTGCACACATGTGTACACTTTGCAAGAGCTCATGTGCAACATTGCAGTCAATGTGAGAACAAATAAGCAAAATGTCTGATGCTGAAAATATTATGGACTGTCAGTTGCCTGTCACTGAGGCTGATGTTGTGGCATTTCTGCAGGCCAACAACATATTGACGCCCTTAAAACAATGAATTTGTTGCAAACAAATGACATTGCACCAATTATTGAGCTTCTGCTTCCCCACTCAATGCTGCTGATGAAGAAGCTCTATTTGCCAGAAGACATGGTTTGATGGATCAAGAATACCTTTTTTAAAAGCCTTGCATCTGTTATATTTTTTGAGCTATGATGAGCTTACCATAGAATGTGTGCTACCAGATCTTGAGTTGTCATGAAATGCAATGGTCAATTGGACCACAGTCCTAAGAGAGCTATGCTGTGAGAGCCTGGAGTCATGATAATATACCAAAATTTGCAGGGCTCATATGATAGTAGTGAACAAGACTAATTTCACCTGAAGAAAGAACCACCAGGGCAGAATGCTTCCAATACAGTGGATATTTGGAGGTCTGTGCCAAGAGACTGGACAATGTTTTGTGATTGCCATCCACTCTCAATCATCTTCTTCACCATTGTAGGCCATACACAACAATATTGAAGCTGGATCTGTTGTGTAATCTGACTGTTGGAAGGGGTATAAGTCATTACAGCTGGAAGCTGCAGGATACACACATATGAAAGTGAACAAATGTTCCAACTTTGTATACCCCAGCACAAACACCCACACTCAAAACATAGAACATCTTTGGGAAATGCTGTAGTGGTATAATAAAAAACTTTGCAGCACAGCCCACCAATGTCTCCCTGTCTTATGGCTGAATTTATGTGGTGGCACCTCCACAAAAGAGAGGACTTGTTCAAAGCTATACTTGCCAAGATGGCCATTCCAACAAGGTCTTTGATACTTTGATAGTTTAATTTTAATTTGTATTTTTTATTTATGTATTATTGATTATAAATAAACACATAACATAAAGAAATCAATAGTCTTTTGCTTTCATTTGTTTCTGTATCAATTTTTGATTGTCTGTTTATTAGTTGTTTTGTTTTAATTATTTGTTGTGTGCATGTGTGTCCATAAAAAGCTGTATAAACTTTAAAACTTAAGTAATATATTGTATAAAACAGTTTTCATTTGAACTTTTTAAAATGCCACATTTCAAACAATAAATAAAAAGTAATACATCTTAGCATTAGGTTTTGTCTTCAGTAAAGTACAAACTAAATGTAAGTGTACTGTTTTCATTTTACATCCTTTCAACCCAAAGCCGAATAATAAGTAATAAGAGAGAAAACCCCTCTCAAAAAACCCAGAAAGGGAAATGTATTAATGTCTTTTTCTTTTTCATTTCAAATCCACGAAATACAATTTTATAAATAAAATAAAAAAACAAATAAAAAAGTCAATCAAATGAGGTTTTTAAAATGCCATATTTTGGATTACAGATCTTGCATCACTATTCATCTGGTGTGAATATATTTGCACTAAAGAGGGAAATTTTCAAGAGGAAATTACAAAATCACTTCTGTGAGTAGATTCTTTATTATTCTATGTAGTTATTTGGCACGATTTACTACTTTAAAGTAGTTTTAAAACACTATTTAAATAACGTTTAATAATTATGGTAAACTGCTACAATGGATTCTATATCAAAGCCTATGCAGAGGTCTAAACGTTATAATGAAAAGAAAAATAATAACTTAAAAGTTTCTGACGACTCCCAAAGTTTAGATTATAAGAATAAACCCTCCAAAGAACTTAAGACTAAATCTTGAATCAAAATGAATTTTTTTTTCTTCGACTACTAACAACCCAATAATAAAACGTTCACTAAAATCTAAACAATGTCACATAAAAGGGAAAATAATTTGGAATTATCTGATGATTTCCAAATTGTAAATGCAAAGATTTTAACCCCTTATGAACATAAAAATAGTGCAAAACTGCTGGAAAATGTTCTAAATGATCATAATCTACCTTCTACTACTGAAAAAAAAAATTCCTCTTAAAAATTCGCAAAACAATGGGAAAACTTTAGAGTAGGGAAAAACTGTCGATCCCCCAATTACAGACTCAAATAAAAAAATGAATCACAAAAAAAACCAGAAAGGGAAAGGTATTAATGTCTTTTTTTTCATTTCAAATTCACAAAATCCAATTTTATAAAATAAAAAAAAGTCAAACAAATGAGGTTTTTAAAATGCCATATTTTGGATTACAGATCTTCTGCATCACTTCTCATGTGGTGTGAATATATTTGCACTAATGAGGGAAACTTTCAAGAGGAAATTACAAAATCACTTCTGTGAGTAGATTCTTTATTATTCTATGTAGTTATTTGGCCGATTTACTACTATAAAGTAGTTTTAAAACACTATTTAAATAATGTTTATTAATTATGGTAAACTGCTACAATGGATTCTATATCAAAGCCTATGCTGAGGCCTAAACATTTCTAATGAAAATAAAAATATTAACTTAAAAGTCTCCGATGACTCCCAAAGTTTATATTATAAGAATAAACCCTCCAAAGAACCTAAGACTAAATCTACAACAGTAGAAATTGTTTCAAATAATCAAAATCAATTTTTTTTTCTTCGACTACTATCAACCCAATAATAAAACCTATACTAAAATCTAAACATTGTCACATAAAAGGGAAAAATAATTTGGAATTGTTTGATGATTTCCAAATTGTAAATGCAAAGATTTTAACCCCTTGTGAACATAAAAATAGTGCAGAACTGCCGGAACGTGTTCTAAATGATCATAATCTACCTTCTACTACTGAAAAAAAATATAATTCTTCTCAAAAACTTGCAAAACAATGGGAAAATTTTACAGCAGGGAAAAACTGTTGATCCCCCAATTACAGACTGAAAAAAAAATGAAATACATATATAATGCCAAAACTCTACAGACATCACCAAAATCAAACTTCTTTGCCATCAGGGAGGAAAGACATGATCCTTAATATGAATTAGAAACCATGCTGCCTGATGAATTGCAAAAAAAAAATTAAAAAAGCCAGAAGCCCAATGTAAGTTTAAATGACATGCACTCTCCCATCGTTAAAACAAATCTACTTCCATTAAATAATCCAGAACTGGGAAAACAAATTAACATCAATAATTTATATAATAACACAAAGGTAATTCCCATAAAACCTTCAAAATATTTAAAGGAGAATAAAAATACCTAAACTACGGTGATTACACCAAATCAGATATCGACCATAAATCATAATGATATGCACTCTTCCATTCAAAAACTATCTTCACTAAACTACCTGGAATTGACAAACATTTGGAAAATAACAATAAATTCAATACAACAGGCCCTCAATGCAAGGATTCAACACAACTACCTCATAACTCTAATAATAAAACCACAAGGCCAATGATGAATGAAATGACATATCCAAACAAGGTCAGAGCGCATAATGATAAATACACATTATCAGACATCACAACCTGATAAATACATGAAAACAATTCAACTTCTACAAAAAATAGAAACAGTGGTGTCTACAACAATCTACTCTAATTCTCAAATAACATCTAAAGATAATTCTACTTGAGATATTCACAACCATGAAATAATTTATGAATGGTTTAACCAAACCATCCCATTGTCACACCACAAATCTCTGCTCAATTATTATAATGAACACTCTCTCATACTTTCCACTACAGAAAACTGCTTAAATCTTTACACATTCCCTACATCATCACTATTTAAACTATGCAAAGCACATGGCTGGTAGAAATTGAACTATAAGATCCTCTTTCATCCAAATAAAAGATATCTTAATCATCCAGTTCACAAATCAACAAGTTAAAGCTGCCTTTAGAAATAGTCATAAACTCCCAAATAACAAATTTCTTGTCTACATTGATCTCAATTGCCCAGTTATTTTATTAGGAGGAATTCAAAAATGTATCATGAAATTCAAAAAGGCAGACCTTCATTGCCACTTCAAAGACTATGGCACAATTACCAAATTTCAATACCTACAAGAAGACAATGCTGATTTCAGAGTATACATCAATAACACACAATTTCAGTTATTTATTAAAAAAGGAATTGCACCTCTATCAGTGCCATCTCTAATTCAACATGGCAAATCTCCACTCAACATCATCTTTTATGGCCTTCCACCCCAATTCTTTTTCTGCAGGCAGAGAGGCTACCTGAGAAATGCTTGTCATGAGAGAAAATGCATAATCTGTGTAGAGATATGCCACATATTCCACAAATGCAATAGCAACAATAATGACTAAAAAAATCGACATTTAACAAATACCTTTCAATATCTGAAGCAAGAATATATAACTAGCAATATCATGGATCACATTACATCACCATCAAAAACTCCTAATGATAAAACTTTCTTGAAAACAAAACAACTACAACTCACTCCTGAACAACTACATACCAATGACAATTGTGTATCAACATCAGATACAGCAACAATCAGCCAAACAGACATGGACACTGATGCTGAATGAAGCAACACTGCAACAGCTGACATCAGAATACCATGTAAAGAAAACATAAAAAAACAATAGCTCTGAATAATCACTGTTCCTGACACCATTTCTATTTCACCAGACTTCAACATATCTAAAAACCTGGTACAATTGGAACCTCATCATCACATCACCAATTTGATGTTGGAACAAAATAGTATAGTCTTAGAAACTGGACCACATTCCAATCAGGCAAACTCTTTTACATGAGAGAGCAGTTTCACTATCAATGATGACCTTCAACATGAACATCGATTAATGTCAGAGGCATGAACTCTCTTGGCAGAATTGAAGCATTATCATTCTGTCTTAAGCATAATACACCTGATGTTCTTTGCCTCAATGAAACAAAACTTCATACACTATCTGACCAAAAATCATACCGAGAATTCAAAAATTTGGATACTTCCATTAATCCTTTTCCTCCTCTGCAACTGGTGGAGAAGCAATTCTTTTTAATAAAAAATCTAAAATAACCTTTTTCAAAATAATTTACATAGACTCTAACTGCCTCTTAGCCATTATACAGGTAAATGGATGGACACTTAACATAATTAATGTGTACATGACAAAGGTATCAGATGTAATCTATATAATCATCCACACTATCAAGGCAACTTTAAGAACTAACTCTTTTGCCACATTGATGTTGGGTGACTCACACAAATGATTCTTTTGAAAGGAGTCACTGCAAATCACTGAACAACACCTTTACAATTGCAAGACATTCTTTAAAATCTGTCTGCCTTCTCATTCTACTCATTATGGTTCAAGTCTTTTATTAATCTATTATACTTTTCTCATTCACTTGCTTCCTTCATTGAAGCTCACCTGTGGCCTTTGGTTTTTATGGACATGTCACTAGAGGTTCTTATCAGAATCATGGCAAATATACAACCATATGGCAACATTCCACAAACAATGAGAATCCTCACAAAGCGATCTGCCACTATACAATTCATCTAAGAGATTTACATATCATTCAACTCTGCTAATATAAATATACTTTCACCATGTGATAAATGGAATAATTTCATAAATATCCTACAATCACATATTTATAAATGCACTCAATTAAAAAAAGCTCCTCTTAAATTACTAAGTGATTTGGACAAGGTAGCCCACACATTTAAACAATTGCCCATACAAAGACAAAATATCCAAGAAACTACTCACCTTAAACTACAATACCAAGCTACCCAATAGGACCTGCAGAATACCTATCAATTAAATGAGCACATAGTTATTTAGCATATCAGCACTGCTGGACTCTAGGTTATATCAGATGTACCCTAGGGTTCAACAAATGGAACAAGGCATCTTCATCTACCAAGATACACAATAACCAATATATTGATTGCCTCTCCATGCTTTCCAGAGAAAGAGATTTGTACAAAAGAAAATTACAACCTATTGGCATCACTAACATCTGTAAAGTTTTTGTTACTATCAACTCAATGGAGCATAACATCACAGATAATGATATTCTAAACAAACTACAATCACTCCCAGAAAGTATCCATCCTGGGTTGCATGGAATTCTTAGATTTTTACTCTTATACCTAAGAACTTTTACTATTCCAGTAATCTGCAGAATGATAGACCTCATCACCACTGGAAGTCATTACCTAATAAACCTATGTCCCATCTCCATGGTAACCTTTTTAAAAAACATTATGCACAACCAGATCTTAATAACTTGTATTCTATCTTGATGATTCCACAATTGACAAACATCATCAAGAGCATCAGATTCAATATAACATAATCAAACATCTTTCACACTATCAATTTGAAAAAAGGCACTTCAACATCTGAAGCTGTCAACTGGTTCAGACTTCTTGTTGATCATGTGTGGATACAAAGAAAATTCTGGCCCATTGCATTCCAACTTGATATAGCCAGGGCATTTGACTCTGTGAGAAGTGATGTTCTTCTCAGTATTCTGGAACAGTTCAATGTACCACCCATATACATTCAAATGATTGAAAACCTTCTTTACAATTGGGAAGTGTCCTTAGATGGGTGCATTGCCACAGGTTTTACACTCTACCTTTCCATTCTCCAAGGTTCTCCCCTTAGTGCACTTCTCTTTGCTGCCTATATCAATCCATGCTGTTGAACATTGAAGCCACATTCTCTTGTATTGCTGTTCCACTACTTAATGAGAACATCACACATCTCCTATATGGATGATGTAGTTGTGTTTCTTTCATCCCATGAAGAACTGTATAGTCTAGAACAACTACTTGATAATCATGCCAAATTATCTGGTCTCCTCATCAACCTGAGAAAATCATCTATTTGGGCAATTCTTACTGGCCAGAAGATCTCTGGTGGATTTGAAGTAGCACCACAAAACGTTCTGGGATTTCACCTATCAAAATCCCCCATGGTGATGGGTAAAGAGATACAGGACTCACTGCTAGATAAAATTGAAACCACAATTGCATCTTTGCCCAAAATATAGCTTTCCCTATTTGGGAAAGTAGCCATTTTAAATGCTCTCATTTTTCCAAAAATAATATACTATTTGACAGGATACATCCCTACGAAGGTATTCATCAACAAAGTAGAAACTGCCTGCAGAAAATGATGTTGGGCAGACCAATTACCAGTGATTAGCTTGAGAATCCTGCAAAAGCCCAAAACTTTAAATGATCTCTCACTATACTGACTAACTATATTCAACTTACAATACACCCATAATATACACTACATCTTTAAAAAAATGAACCTACTCAATGCCCACTTTCAGAAAAAGACATTCAACAGACTGATTGGCCACCCCCCAGAGGTCATGCCTTGATATGTCAACATCAGACCAACTTTATCTTTTATAACACCCAACCAACACCAACCTTATTTCAAAGACAACTTACACTTTGGGAAATGTTGGATCTTCTTGACCATCAAAAGCAGAGGACCCCCATATGCATTTCAATCAATGTCCCTCGAATGACAAGGATGACCATGTTATGGAAGTTGCCACCAAAAATCATACACTTCTTGTTGAAATCGAGCCTATGTGCGCTCCCAACAAATGCCTTCCTCCACTGTAAATGGTAGCAGGATATTGACCCTAAATAAACACTGTCAAAGACAAGAAGAGACTACTGATCACTTCCTCTTTAAATGCACAACTTTGAACAATTTAAGATTATATTTTCAGCAAAACATGACAAGAAATCACATCCAAATGAATCTCAAAACAGAAATTGATTCTCCGAGATCTGGCTTTTGGCCATAATTAACTTTTCCATCTGGTCATTGCACTGGAAGGTGATGTTTCATGCCAAAACTTTGAATAATATATTCACAGCATTTTGGCAAATACTAAATGAGAAAAGGATAAAGATTTGTGCACTGCTGACCCCTCCACAGCTGTGCAAACCTGGGACTTCATTGTAATTAGATGGAGCTTTTCTGCAACTTCACTGCTTGTCAGGTGGCTGTTATCCACATTTTATAAAACTGAAACATGAATACTAATATTACCTACTAACAGCATCTAATTTTAATCTTCCCTGCTGTGTCTACCCCAAAGAGATTCTAACTGGGCTATGAAGAGAATGAACTTTGGACAAATTACGCTTCTATGGTTTGTTCTCAAAACAACAAACAAGTCAAAAATGTTTCCCTTGAAAACATTAACTCAACATTAACTCAAATATATCATTTGTTTCTGTTTTTGCATGCTATCTCATAATCATTTACCTGTTTTATACTTCTAGGTCTGTATTACTTTGGTCTTAATGTGCAATAAATTTGTTTTTGAAAGTAAAATGCCATATTTCAAGCAATAAATAAAATGTAGTAAATGTTATTTTTCTTTAATAAACAAACAACAAATGTATAAAATATGAAATCTAAAAAAATAACACAGAAATAACAAATAAAAAAGCTTCCAAATAAATATACTGATAAATATGTCAAACAAAATACTACAACAGCATGAAATTTTATATTTTTTTTTTGTTTACATGGAAATAGTGCAATCAAGTGGCTTGCCCAGTGTTATAAAAAATAAAACAAGAAATGGTCTCTTTCTTGCTCTTTTACAATCTCTTGGATAAATTGCTAGAAGAGATAATAATAGATGGACAATTGAATTCTTAAATCTGGATTCCAAGATTGTGTAAAAGACCAATGAAAAAGACCACTAGTGAGCTGGATGATTAAAATAAGACTGTGTGCAGGGGTGATGGGAGTGAGTTGGATGAATAAAATATGACAGTGTGCAGGTGTGATGTGGAGAAGAGAAGTTAAAGTAAAAAAGAATGATTGAACTTGGGGAGACCTTCACCCTGCAGTGGATTGATAATAGTTGTTGATGATGATGATTTCTTCCTAGTTTATAAAAATGTATTCATTATCATCAAACATTATCAGTCCAATGCAGGATGAGGGTCTCTCCAATTCATTCAATCTCACTAATTTATAGCTTCAATTCTCCACCCCACCCCTGCTCACTGGCTTATTTCATCCATCCATCTGACATGTGGTCTCTTTCTTGGTCTTTTACACAATCTTGGAACCCAGATTTAAGATTTCAATTGTCCACCTATTATTATCTCTTCTAGCAATATATCCAGCCCAACTCCACTTCAGTCTTTAAATTATTTCAATGAGGTCAGTAATACATGTTTATTCTTATGCTAGTATATTGCGATTTTGATCTATTTCTTGTTACTCCCAACATGCATATCTCTATATTTCTCTGAGTGGTCTAAAGTCTTTATATTGTTCTATTAAGTGTCAAAGTCTGAGATCAACAAGTAAGAACAGCTAAAACACATTTACCTTTTCAAACATATAGACATATTCCTTATTATCAAGTTACATCTACCAAAAGCATCTAACCATGTTTAATTCTATGATTAATTTTATCCATTATGTTTTCATCTTTATTACTAATCTGACCAAGGTATTCGTAACTGTTATCTTCTTCTAATTCATCATAATCTATCTTTATTTTCATATTTTGAGAAAATGCATATATATATATATTCATATATATATATCTGTGTGTGTATTGTAAGGATCGCTATAGGTCTCATCTCTATCCTTACCATTGAATGCAATTAACATAAATATATATGCGGATGTGTTGATCTATAAAAGCAAATACATCTATTGAACAGTTTAAGTTGATGATATATAATGGTATGAATAAAATTATATTGTAGTTTAATGAACTGGAAATGCTTGAAACAAAATCATAAATTTGTTACTAAATTTCATTTGATTAATATTTTTGAAATAATCTTTGACAAAACTATATTGTTCAAACAATTGAGAAAGTTTTTTTAAAAAAAAAAACGATTTTATAATTTAGTGTTGTAATGAGAAAGGGAGAGAAAACCTGATAGAATGTATGCAGTTACCATGACAACAATGACAACTTTTTTTTTCTAATGGCTGGAAAAATTAAAAACATGTATAGAAAAAGTTATATGTGAGAGACTTTTTTCTTTATTCATTAATAATGACAAGTCAGATAATTTGGAAAATTATATTTTGGTAAAAACATTTCTCAACATTTCAAAGAAAGAATAATTGGATACGCAAGGATGCATAAAACTTTAAGTTGTTTAATTTGATATATACATGAAGAAAAAAAAACTGAAACAGAGGTATATTACTATGCTTCCATTGGAATTGAACTTTTATATGAAGTATGGAAATTAAATAAATAAATAAATTATAATCTATTGATTGAAACATAATATGCACCAAGATTTTTTTAATTTTATTTATAAGTTTATTGAACTATTCATTATAAGACAAGTGAAAAGACATTTATTCACATAATCAAGCATTTGATAACTTTAGGACTGTTGAAAATTTAGACTTAATAATGTTTATTATAAAAAAAAAGAATTGACTTTAATCATGTTTTGTTTATTATATAGCTATAACGTGCTCACTGCTGATATAGGAAAAAAATTATATATATATATATTAGCATAAGAATGATGCAACTGTGCTAAAAAATCATTGTGAAAGGTCAAGGCAACTCAGATGGTTTTCGATGAACATGATTTATAGATGTGAATTTCCACAATCACATATATAAGTATACAATGGCTACCAAATATTATGTGAATTTTTATAGATCAATTGTGAAATTTATCAAATCAAGGATTATCCAAACTACTTGGTCAGCTTGTGGGAGATGGATAAATCATTGAAAGCACTAATTTGAAAAATGAAGCAAGTATAAGAGATGCTGAAAATTCCCAATTTATAATGATTTTTTTCCATTCAAAAGAAGATACTCATGTTGATCAAGATGTTTACAGAGTCATTCATAAATTTATGTTGATATGTAACTGTTTGTTTGTTGTGGTTGACATGCTGATGTTATAAATTTTGTAAGGTATTCTCTCCTTTATTTTTTTTACTTCCATATTGATTTTTTGTTCTTTTGAGCTGGAAATACCAATAGAATTTAAATGTATGCCTTTCATGATGTAAAATGTATTTTTGAAATAAAATAAAAACATAAATGGTTCTATTAGAAGAGAAAGAAGGACTGGACTATGATGAAATGAGTATATAGAAAGGTAAGACTTACTCTTTGACCCATTAAAGACATAACATTTAGTAACAAAGTTAATTATTAATCAAATCCATATTAACCACTTATTAACAAGTTGTATACTAACCATTACTTATAACTATATATAATTAATTTAATCAAATGATGGCAATTCCAGTTCTCATAACTCATAATAGTCACAAACGAACCATTATAATTCAACTATATTTACAAAATAATAATTTGAATATGAATATGATGATATCATATTTATTTTCTTTTTTTTTTTTTTGAATTTAAATAAAGAAAGGGATTAAAACAATGTCATTTATTTAGATAGCATTAATGTCCGTAAATTATGTATTTTTATATGATAGCATAAAAGGTAAATGTCGATGCATACGAAGAATGACATATAGTTGATGAAGTTATTATTTTATGTATTTATATTTTATATTTTTTGTATATATTTTTTTATTTGGATGAGATTATGTGGAAGTGGTAGGAATCATATTTATGGTGTTTTAAAGTGTATATTTATATATTTAAATGTGTTATATTAAGTTAAAATAAATATATCAATTTAAATTGATCATACATCAAGGGTTGCATATAATTTGTTGACAATACATCACTGAATTTATGAATCTCATGATATGGAAACATACATGTAATAGGTACTTAATAAGTGTAATATATGAACCATAATGTCAAGTCATTGCCCACATTGGCTAGATATGTACTTATAAATTATTTCTAAACAGAGTAACTACTCAGATTATGACTGGGTTTGAATTCTGGGAATCTAATGGATTAACATGAAAATTGGATGGATCCTGTATGTATTACCAAATGAATGCAGGTTGAATGGTAGTAAAAAATCTATTTTTGGCTTAGTGTTGCAGGATCTTTCTAATTTTCCAAGGACGGCCGTATTCTTGTTTCAGTATACACCATGGAATGGATTTAAGTAAATGGATGAGGGTGGGGTCATCGGTCCATTACATTTTTGGTGTGCAACATTTTGGGGCCTGAACAAGTATTTAGCATATATATATATATATATTAAAAGGAAATCTAGTCATTAAACAAATGTCAGCAATCAGAGAATTAACATCTATGTTATAGGTTGTGAAGTAGTGATATAAAAAATTGTATATATATTATATATATATATAGTGATTATATATATATATATATAGTGATTAGATATGAGTATCTTAATCATGATAGTTGAACCGATTTGCAGTTAGAAGTAGATTGGGACTTAATAAGTGTACAAGTGATGGTAGTTTAATTTTTTTTGTTTCTGTTTCATCGTCTTCAGAGAACCAGAAGTGGAAGCTGAGACCCCACAACAAATATCCATATTAGTTATTTTATAGAATCAATAAATAAAGGAATATTCTGTCTCATAGTGATTATATTGACATATCTACCTTTATGCTAATAAGAAGTGGCCAGATCATTTTAAAGATAGATGAAAGAGTTGATGAGACCCAGGTAAATCAAAAAAGTGAAAATTTAGATACAGACACAAGTATAGAAGAAAGGTTGGTGTGCCAACAAGCATTTAAGGAACCTACAGAAGAGACACAGCAACAAATTCAATCATTAGAGGAGGTCCGGACAATGACTCAACTCCAAGATACACCTTGCCAAGAAGCAATTCCTATGCTAGGGGATTACAAATTCTGCAAAAGATGATGCTGAAGATGACTGCTCTGGGAACAAATATGGCCAACATGAAATGAAGATTCGAGTCTAAGTTGGAGTCAAATAAGGCCAATATGAGAAATGAAATGTATAGACAAATTAATGATCTCAAAGGAGATTTAAATAGTACATTGGAAAACATGGCAACAAGAGCTGATGTCAACCAAGTTGAGGTAGGTTTAAAAGGAGATATATCTCAATTCCAAGAAGACACGAGGAAGGGGTTAGTAGGGATTGAAAAGAAAATGGAGGTGAGGATTCAGGAAGTTGACACCTGACTATCCAAAGAGTAGAACAGTTGTTGCAGGATGTGGGAAAAGTGTGAACTGGTAATGATGAAGTAAGGCACAGGGTCAAAGAAGAAAGTACTAAGTGTCAAGAGTGTGTCAACGAATTTTCTGAACACATTACTACTCATATTGATCAAGACATCAAACAAGTTTACCAGACACAATAGGTCATGAATAAAGAGGTGTGGAGTAAGCAGAACACTTTTAGGGAAGAATAACAATCTGAGGTTGGGATGGTCAAAGCAAAGTTGAACAATATTTTTGTGACCCACAATGTTGAAAATGAAGGCCATGAAGAGACTCTAGGATCTCTTACCCATTGTTTAGCTCAGTTGGGGGATAAGGTAACATCCATAGAAAGTGACACAATGATTGGGAACACGACCCTTCTGAAGTTAATTGAGTCTACTAATCAAACACTTGAGAGATTGAATTTTTTGAATGGGGTCTTACAACGTAAATCACAATCTGGGGACATCTAGATGTGCCAGTTGAATGTAAAGTCAGCAGGGCAAGCTTTGAAAGGAAATGAGGGAATTGATGGGTGTTGGAAGAAACCAAATAATAGAGTTCTCATGAGACAAATCTCAAGGGATGATCTAGGAACTCAAGATCAGTATGGGGAGAGCACAATTACTTCTTAAAGATTTGCTGATGTAGAGAAGACAAATTTGATTTACCCTTGCCTGACTGAGAAACAAGCTTATGATCAGCAGATGGTTGATGAACCCTATCAAATGAAGAACCATAGGGATTCTCAAGAAGTGAATCAAACTCACGGGATCATTTCACAGATAAATGCAATAAACCAGTTCATGAAACTTAAAGTGTTTAAGGAGTTTACAAACAAAGCACCCACAGAACATCTTCGAAGTTTAGAATTATATTTTTCAGTTAACATAGGTTTTTTTGGAAGCTGAAAGTTGTTATTGTCTATAGTCACCTCCAGGGTGAGGCATTAATGTGTTGGGAATCACTGTATAAACCCCATCCACATTTGAGGAATATCGAACTTTATTGGTGCATAATTTCTGGAATCAGGATAGACAAGAAGCCATTCTATACCATATACTCCAGGAAAGGTACAAGTCGATGCCTGGGGAAACATTTGTGAAGTTTTTTCGATGACAGGTTATTAAATTATACACACTGGATACATATTACACAGAATCAGAGATCATTCTGATAGTTAAGAGAAACTTGCCTTTGCATATAGTACAATCCCTCCTATGTACTAGTGCAAAAACATAGAGCAGGTTGCTGAACTTTTGGTTAGTATAGATCTAAATACCACCAATTTATCTACATGAGGTCAGGAAAAAAGAAAGGATGAGCCTTCAGTTAATGCTATCTTCTATTGCAAAAGGAAGGATAACACTTATACAAATCCTCAAAAAGAGATGATACTGCCAACCGATGCATCACAGTTATGGTCTCTGAAGTGCATATGACCAAACAAGGGCAAAGCCACAAGAGACTCATCACCGAGTTCAGGAAGCTCTCCAAAACTGGAATGCAGTAAATCTATGCCCCAGATATAAAAAAAACAAATTAAAGAGGTACTTGAGGCCTAGTTTTTCTTGAAATACTCTGAGAAACAAAAGACTTTTGACAAGGTGGGAGATCACCAATATGACATATTCATGTGACGATGGAGTGCCAAATTATGCTCAACAATGTTGCCCTATGATAGAGGTGCTATGTGAAAATTTGCCGCTTTAAGTGCTATTGGACTCAGGTAGTCAAATTTCAGTCATTTCTGATCAATTTTATAAAATGATATCGAGTAAAAATCCATCGATTAAGATGTTACCTTTAAAGACTATGCAAGTGACAATATAGGAAGGCAAAGTTGAACAAAAACAGATCTGGGTAAAGATCAGGTTTAACCAAACTACACTCTATCATATTTTCTTGATACTAAACAGATTAATTCATGATGTAATCTTAGGGGCAGACTTCTTGCACATGAACGCTTGTATTTTATAGGATTATAAAAATAAATAAGGATACTTTAGAAATGACATTACCTACAAGGTATGGTTTTTCAGAGGTAAATTGCGTATTATCTAAATATGATGGTTCATTCGTTATTGTTAAACAAGCTAACTCTAGTGCATTTTGGCTAAATATCAATGGAGAAATAAAAGGGACTTACAATTCTAGAAGTATGAAACCATGTTTTTAGTTAGGAAGGAAACATAGAGGAAATTAATGCAGGTTGGATATAAAAAGGGTGGAAGGTGATTATTTTAGAGGGCACTCATAATTGCCATTTATGTGTTGTTCAAAAGAAGACAACATGGAAACTATTGAAAATGGAAAAGGCATTTTGTGCTGAGACTATGTCTCACTGCATAATTGAGCATGTATGGCTACTTACAGAACTGACTAAGATATGAGGGTGTATCTTACTATGTATGCATATGGACACTACATATTCCATAAGGTTATTCTAGGGTCATGTAACTCTGCAGAGCAGGACAAGAAGCTGACAAGACAAGTTTTCATGCTGCTTAAATAGGAGTATGGAACTGGTCAGATTCTGTTTCCCTCCATCATAATACAATTATATGATAGACAGTACTATTTAAGTAGGAATTAAAGGGAGAAAATAAAATGAATTACTGAGTAGGAGTGTTAAAGGGGGTCAAATTTTGTGAAGACATAAAATTGTACTTTAGCAAACTGACTGACAGGAAGAAAAAGATAGATAAGTACAGATAATATTTTATTATCTGAAAAGGAAAATAACCCTCTATGGTGACAGGACATTGAATATAAATATTTTTTTTGTTTTATTCTAGTAAATGTAAAAAGTTTAAAAAGATTAAACTTTTAACGATTTTGGATTGGGGGAATTGTAAGGATCGCTATAGGTCTCATCTCTATCCTTACCATTGAATGCATTTAACATAAATATATACACGGATGTGTTGACCTATAAAAGCTAATACATCTAATGAACAGTTTAAGTTGATGATATATAATGGTATGAATAAAATTATATTGTAGTTTAATGAACTGGAAATGCATGAAACAAAATCATAAATTTGTTACTAAATTTCATTTGATTAATATTTTTGAAATAACCTTTGACAAAACGATATTGTTCAAACAATTGAGAAAGTTTTTTTTTTCTAAAAAAAACTGATTTTGTAATTTAGTGTTGTAATGTGAAGGGGAGAGAAACCTGATAGAATGTATGCAGTAATCATGACAACTATTTTTTTTTCTAATGACTGGAAAAATTAAAAACATGTATAGCAAAAGTTATACCCGAGATTCTTTTTTCTTTATTCATTAATGATGACAAGTCAGATAATTTGAAAAATTATATTTAAGTAAAAACGTTTCTCAACATTTTAAAGAAAGAATAATTGGACATGCAAGGATGCATAAAACTGTAAGTTGTTTAATTTCATATTGTAACAGTCAAGTTTGTACATTCGCGTAACAGAATTCAGAATCCAAGCAAAAGAGACCGAAGCTGACCAGACTATGACTGTGACATCCCGAGTCCAACCACACTTCAACTCGTAAGCCAGGATTCCAAGACTCAAGACCCCACGAATGACCACCTTGAAATTACACGTAGTATACCTCTTTCCACATGGCTGACATAGGTCACGGAGAAGCAAATGAGACTCTGATAATTAAAAGAAAGGTTCTTAATTGACTAAAATATCACTAATTTAATTTAACTTAATGCATAGTTTTCACATATATAGACTATAAAGGATAATTAGAATTGGATTGAATTAAATCAATAACGAGACAGAGAACGAAATACATTAAATTAATTATATATTTATTTACGATCGGCATGAAATTGATCAGTTTTACACATTTCAGCGTCGAATGTACAAACATTGGGTGGATAAGAGAACACATTCTCTTTTTATATACAATTCAAAATAGCTTTATATAAATAAATTTTATACAAGTCAAAATAGCTTTATATAAATACTTTCATTTAATTTTCATAAATGGGTTTAACATGTGCCCATATTATGAGTTGCTTTTCAATTAATACATAATCAATCACTACGTTATGTCTATAAATCTCGATAAACCAAATCCTATTACATTTGTTGCTGGTATATAAATAATTATATTAAACTTTGATCATAAATTTATTTCCTAAAATATACAATATAATTTAATAACGAGCGCATAAACCAGCTCAAGTAATGATCGATCGAACATGGCTTTCGAGAGAAAATTTCAGAATGCTGAAAGCGTTATATAAAGGTGGGAGAGTTGGCTGCATAAGATTTTACCAATGCGCTATGGCACAGGTAAACAATAATAAGAAAAGTCACTCTGCAGATGGATGAAATAACTTCAGGGTTCTTGCGACAAACGCCGGTACCCTGTAACCGATCGCAATGCTGCGTGAAAAGGAACATTGTGTTCAGGAATGGCGGGGGTCTTACGTGCTAACCTGGCCTTGGCTCAGGCTTCGCTACTGCTCTACCCTATAAGAGATGTGCTGGCAATGCCGTGGCTCCATCTTAAGATACGTATATTACGTATAGCAGCAAAACGAGAATATTTTTATAAAATAATATCACATCCGCCAAGCAAAGAATAGTATATTTCATACTATGAAATACGAGTTAATAGCATATTAGCTCTATCAAATTTGGGACCAACTCTTGCATAGCCTGATAATAAATGTCTATGCTACTAAAGGGAATATTATTACATCTGTACTTTGACATGTTCGATCTATTAAGTTACTTATAGATAATAAATATTTAAGGAGGAAAAGTATATTTCTATGGACTTAAGAATTTAAATGTCCAATATACTTATATGATCAAGGCTAAATTTAATTCTAAATAAACTTATCAAGTTAAGTTTTTTTTAAATGGTTGATTATAAAAAAACCACATTTCACATATTAAATCATTTAAATAATAAAAAAAATAGGATTTCGAAACAGCGCAGAAAGTTGATGCTATAAATAAATTACGCGAAGATTTTCAAATAATATCTTCTTAAAACATAAAAATAAGTGCCTACTGTTTCGAAATATTGGCATATAAAATATAACAAGCATTTAAAATAAACAAAGAAATATAGACACAACCGCAGTGATATAACTTTAAACTAAATAATTTACTTTAAATGAAAGGAAAATATAAATTACTCAGATTATTTAAACTTTAACAACCTGAAATTTCGGATAGCAATTGAAATATTTAAAATATTAAATAGATTTAAGTTTTGATTACATTTTAGCTTTATCATTATTTTAAAAGAAAGTTAGCTAACTTAGATAAATATTAGTACATTTAGAATTACACAGAATTACACAGAGCTCTGCGGTTTGAAAAATAAAACGGTACCGGTATGATTTATCTGCAAGTTCTTGGCTGTTGGTTTGGTTTAGTTTGACTGGGCAGCATCATCTTTCTCCTTATGTTAGGCTCGTCTCTTCTATCGGCATGATGGTGGTTTAGGCATTTCGACGAGAGAAACCCCGTTCTCCCGCGGAGTAACAGCAACAAGATGCCCACTTTTAGCCGGACATGTTCAAATTAACAATTGTGAATACTGGCTACAACTCCCACTAACAATATGGCTCCCTTGCTCTAACAATACAGAGTATTTATATGTTTTCCTTATCGGAATCTCCCGCCTCAAGACTCACTAAACTCAGGAATTTAATTAAGTGTTTTTCAATTTATAATTCAGATCTTAGATAACTTATGTTAGAAGCATTCCATAAGCTATTATTATAATTAAGATTTTTCGTTGCAAACAATTGTCCAGTTTAGATTTTAAAATAACTTAAATCTTATCTAAGCAGATTTTAATTAGTAAATTTTGAACTAGTTTTACTTTTTACGAATTCCAGGTGTGGTCGTTAATGACACTTGTTTACAACCAAAAATCTTTTAATTACTTGACCAGCTTTTTTATTTTTAATCTTACATAGAAAGAGTTTCTTTCTATTTAAAAACAACCTTTTAACATTTTTTTTTTTAAAACGAAAACATTTTTAACATATTTATTAAAAATAATTTACAAATATATTTTGATATAGCTTTTAAATATATTTTCGAGAAACTTTTCTCTGAAATGTATTTAAAACAAGAAATCTTTTAACAATTTTAAAGAAACATTTAATAGTATTTTTAGATAACGGCTTTTACATATTTTAAATCATGTCTTTCTTCTATATAGCACAGATTATATATCCACATACGAAATTACAATATTAAACAACAAAATTAATAATTTACTCTTAACTTAAATAATATAATAAACATTTTTAGAAATATTAAATAATTTTAGGACGCTATAATTTACTAATCCTATCTAATTATAGCGTTGGTTCGCACGTAAATAAATAATACTGTTTTATACAGACATGAACGAATTTTAAATTTATTAACATTTAAATAGATTCGAACTTAGCACAGATGAGAGTGTCATTAGGTTTGATGGTGAAACGGAAAGGGATTGGAGATTTCCGTTTCATATCCGAATACTTGGGACAAAAAAAATAACAAAAAAAAAAGGAATTTACTTACAGTTGGCTATTAAATAATTTGATACACTTTTTTTTTTTTTTACTCATAATATTAAATCAATTAAGCTACCACATAGAGATGAAAACATATAAACCCAATTGTCTGCTACATTCTATACCGAGGAATTTCATACCTATTAGACAATCAATTATTACAAAAAAAAAAATCACGATTAAATTAAGTTTAAAAGCAAACCACATAAAATAGAATATTGTCAAATATCTCCCACATTAAACAAACTTTTATATCCTACTGGATACACGTTAATTAATGTACAATGGGGATGTTAATTTTTTATA